>JAZGLO010003939.1:0-14509 GCA_036873155.1 Biomphalaria sudanica | reverse complement strand
AATGTCAAAAATAAAATTTTAGAATTTATGCTAACAGTTCTGTTGTCTTTTCAGTTAGATCTAATGAAATACTTAATGCATTTGGCTTGTTTAGTCTAGCTAGGTCCTTAGACTATACAGTCAACTCAAAGCATCTTACTACAAGTTTCAAGAAGCAAGCCTAAGTTAAAACTATACCATACTGATAGATTCAAACAATTTTTTTTTCAATAGCAAGCTTATGGTGTATCCGGTGTACAGAAAGTAGTGTTTAGCAAAGCATTCTAATTAATTAAAACATTTTTTTTTTGCGCTTTTCAGCACTGTAGAATCAATTTTTTTTCTTATCTACTTATGTTAGAAGACCTGCTAGACTACTTATATTAGAAGATCTGTTAGACTACTTATGTTAGAAGACCTGCTAGACTACTTATGCCTATGTTAGAAGACCTGTTAGACTACTTATGTTAGAAGACCTGTTAGACTACTTATGTTAGAAGACCTGTTAGACTACTTATGTTAGAAGACCTGTTAGACTACTTATGTTAAAAGACCTGTTATACTACTTATGTTAGAAGACCTGTTAGACTACTTATGTTAGAAGACCTGTTAGACTACTTATGTTAGAAGACCTGTTAGACTACTTATGTTAGAAGACCTGTTAGACTACTTATGTTAGAAGACCTGTTAGACTACTTATGTTAGAAGACCTGCCAGACTACTTATGTTAGAAGACCTGCCAGACTACTTATGCCTATGTTAGAAGACCTGTTAGACTACTTATGTTAGAAGACCTGCTAGACTACTTATGTTAGAAGACCTGCTAGACTACTTATGTTAGAAGACCTGCTAGACTACTTATGTTAGAAGACCTGCTAGACTACGTATGTTAGAAGACCTGCTTGACTACGTATGTTAGAAGACCTGCTAGACTACTTATGTTAGAAGACCTGCTAGACTACTTATGTTAGAAGACCTGCTAGACTACTTATGTTAGAAGACCTGCTAGACTACTTATGTTAGAAGACCTGCTAGACTACTTATGTTAGAAGACCTGCTAGACTACTTATGTTAGAAGACCTGCTAGACTACTTATGTTAGAAGACCTGCTAGACTACTTATGTTAGAAGACCTGCTAGACTACTTATGTTAGAAGACCTGTTAGACTACTTATGTTAGAAGACCTGTTAGACTACTTATGTTAGAAGACCTGTTAGACTACTTATGTTAGAAGACCTGTTAGACTACTTATGTTAAAAGACCTGTTAGACTACTTATGTTAGAAGACCTGTTAGACTACTTATGTTAGAAGACCTGTTAGACTACTTATGTTAGAAGACCTGTTAGACTACTTATGTTAGAAGACCTGCTAGACTACTTATGTTAGAAGACCTGCTAGAATACTTATGTTAGAAGACCTGTTAGACTACTTATGTTAGAAGACCTGCTAGACTACTTATGTTAAAAGACCTGTTAGACTACTTATGTTAGAAGACCTGTTAGACTACTTATGTTAGAAGACCTGTTAGACTACTTATGTTAGAAGACCTGCTAGACTACTTATGTTAGAAGACCTGTTAGACTACTTATGTTAGAAGACCTGCTAGACTACTTATGCCTATGTTAGAAGACCTGCTAGACTACTTATGTTAGAAGACCTGTTAGACTACTTATGTTAGAAGACCTGCTAGACTACTTATGCCTATGTTAGAAGACCTGTTAGACTACTTATGTTAGAAGACCTGTTAGACTACTTATGTTAGAAGACCTGCTAGACTACTTATGTTAGAAGACCTGCTAGACTACTTATGTTAGAAATCCTGCTAGACTACTTATGTTAGAAGACCTGCTAGACTACTTATGTTAGAAGACCTGCTAGACTACTTATGTTAGAAGATCTGCTAGACTACTTATGTTAGAAGACCTGTTAGACTTCTTATGTTAGAAGACCTGCTAGACTACTTATGTTAGAAGACCTGTTAGACTACTTATGTTAGAAGACCTGCTAGACTACTTATGCCTATGTTAGAAGACCTGCTAGACTACTTATGTTAGAAGACCTGTTAGACTACTTATGTTAGAAGACCTGTTAGACTACTTATGTTAGAAGACCTGCTAGACTACTTATGTTAGAAGACCTGCTAGACTACTTATGTTAGAAGACCTGTTAGACTACTTATGTTAGAAGACCTGCTAGACTACTTATGTTAGAAGACCTGCTAGACTACTTATGTTAGAAGACCTGCTAGACTACTTATGTTAGAAGACCTGCTAGACTACTTATGTTAGAAGATCTGCTAGACTACTTATGTTAGAAGACCTGTTAGACTACTTATGCCTATGTTAGAAGATCTGCTAGACTACTTATGTTAGAAGACCTGCTAGACTACTTATGCCTATGTTAGAAGACCTGCTAGACTACTTATGTTAGAAGACCTGTTAGACTACTTATGTTAGAAGACCTGCTAGACTACTTATGTTAGAAGAGCTGCTAGACTACTTATGCCTATGTTAGAAGACCTGCTAGACTACTTATATTAGAAGATCTGTTAGACTACTTATGTTAGAAGACCTGCTAGACTACTTATGCCTATGTTAGAAGACCTGTTAGACTACTTATGTTAGAAGACCTGTTAGACTACTTATGTTAGAAGACCTGCTAGACTACTTATGTTAGAAGACCTGCTAGACTACTTATGTTAGAAGACCTGCTAGACTACTTATGTTAGAAATCCTGCTACACTACTTATGTTAGAAATCCTGCTAGACTACTTATGTTAGAAGACCTGTTAGACTACTTATGTTAGAAGACCTGTTAGACTACTTATGTTAGAAGACCTGCTAGACTACTTATGTTAGAAGACCTGTTAGACTACTTATGTTAGAAGACCTGCTAGACTACTTATGCCTATGTTAGAAGACCTGCTAGACAACTTATGTTAGAAGACCTGTTAGACTACTTATGTTAGAAGACCTGTTAGACTACTTATGTTAGAAGACCTGCTAGACTACTTATGTTAGAAGACCTGTTAGACTACTTATGTTAGAAGATCTGCTAGACTACTTATGTTAGAAGACCTGCTAGACTACTTATGTTAGAAGACCTGCTAGACTACTTATGTTAGAAGACCTGCTAGACTACTTATGTTAGAAGACCTGCTAGACTACTTATGTTAGAAGACCTGCTTGACTACTTATGTTAGAAGATCTGCTAGACTACTTATGTTAGAAGACCTGTTAGACTACTACTTATGCCTATGTTAGAAGATCTGCTAGACTACTTATGTTAGAAGACCTGCTAGACTACTTATGCCTATGTTAGAAGACCTGCTAGACTACTTATGTTAGAAGACCTGTTAGGCTACTTATGTTAGAAGACCTGCTAGACTACTTATGTTAGAAGATCTGTTAGACTACTTATGTTAGAAGACCTGCTAGACTACTTATGCCTATGTTAGAAGACCTGTTAGACTACTTATGTTAGAAGACCTGTTAGACTACTTATGTTAGAAGACCTGCTAGACTACTTATGTTAGAAGACCTGCTAGACTACTTATGTTAGAAGACCTGCTAGACTACTTATGTTAGAAGACCTGCTAGACTACTTATGTTAGAAGACCTGCTAGACTACTTATATTAGAAGATCTGTTAGACTACTTATGTTAGAAGACCTGCTAGACTACTTATGCCTATGTTAGAAGACCTGTTAGACTACTTATGTTAGAAGACCTGTTAGACTACTTATGTTAGAAGACCTGTTAGACTACTTATGTTAGAAGACCTGCTAGACTACTTATGTTAGAAGACCTGCTAGACTACTTATGCCTATGTTAGAAGACCTGTTAGACTACTTATGTTAGAAGACCTGCTAGACTACTTATGTTAGAAGACCTGCTAGACTACTTATGTTAGAAGACCTGCTAGACTACTTATGCCTATGTTAGAAGACCTGTTAGACTACTTATGTTAGAAGGCCTGCTAGACTACTTATGCCTATGTTAGAAGACCTGTTAGACTACTTATGTTAGAAGATCTGCTAGACTACTTATGTTAGAAGACCTGCTAGACTACTTATGCCTATGTTAGAAGACCTGTTAGACTACTTATGTTAGAAGACCTGTTAGACTAGTTATGTTAGAAGATCTGCTAGACTACTTATGTTAGAAGACCTGCTAGACTACTTATGTTAGAAGACCTGTTAGACTAGTTATGTTAGAAGATCTGCTAGACTACTTATGTTAGAAGACCTGCTAGACTACTTATGTTAGAAGACCTGCTAGACTACTTATGTTAGAAGACCTGCTAGACTACTTATGTTAGAAGACCTGCTAGACTACTTATGTTAGAAGACCTGCTAGACTACTTATCGTTTACTCACCATCCAGAGAGGTAGCGAACACTTATATCACTCTGACCAACTGTCAACTGTTTTTTATATTTAGTTATTCTCCCCCCCCCCCTCCCAAATAATACATCTATGGAAATATATATATATTCATGTTCCTTTATTTAGGTTTTATTGATGTGGTAGCCTCGAACCGTAACGGAGCCTTATCAATTCAGATATTATTTATATTATTTATATATCATAATTATATCAATACTCATAATGATAATGTAGCCCCTGTTTGCTAATCTAACATTCTTAAAATCCTAGCTTAATACAATGCTTATAGAGATCATTAAAAAGGAAATTTATGAAATTATGTTTTTAATAGCCCTGACGTGAAAGATGTTTCAATTTGCACCAGTCTTGAATCGTCCAGCGAGGGAGATAACTTCAGACCAACCCAAAGAAAAGGAAACAGATCCAGACGATATCAACGACACAGCACGCGCTTCTGTGCTAGGAGAACGCTGGCCTTGACCCTATCTGTGACCTTCTTAATGAGTTGTGGAACTGCAGGATCTTTGACGTATTTTTATCTTGTAGATTATTTTAGGGAGGGTACCTATCTTTTTTTAAAGTTATCTACATGTATTTCATATAAAAATATTGACACATATAAAGGTATATAATTTTAAAAGAGATAAGAACCTAAGACATATCACTCAACCTAGTAAAAAAAAAAAAGGAGCCCAATCGTTATTAAAAACAAACAATATGGTAACTGGAGATGCTCATACATGGCGGTAAAACTATAAATAGCTTGCTTTTTGGTGTATCCGGTGTACAAAATAGTTAGTTAGTAACAGTGACGCTTAATTTTGCATCATCGACATTTTTTGGGGAAGAAAAGCATTAAGCTTACACATTTGTATCATTTCAGATCTGTGTTTAACAGAAAGATGCATTTTAGCAGGTAAGTGCCAATGGGCAGTGGTTAATAGTAGGTCTCTTCCAAAGCACCTTCAAAAGTTTTTAGGGTATCAGAACTGAAGTTGTGATCAATCACTTTTTTTTTTTTAAATAAAATTATTAGAACGTGATATTAATTAGGTAGGCGTTATCTTGAATAGTTAACATCTTTCATTGTTTTTACAACGAGCTACAAAAACGTCCACGCAATAAGTACCGTATATATCTTAGAGTGCAGCGTTTCTCAATCTGTGGTCCTCGTATTTTGTCAGCCTTCTAAAAAATGATTATTGCTAATGATTTGTCGATTGGGGAACAAAAGATATTACTTGACTTGGAAGTTTTCTTCAAAGATGATACTAAGCCTACGCCCTAGCTACGAGTTGGGTTCCATCGCATAGCTGCCAGGAAGCCACCCTGATTGATTCTCAGATGGCACAATAAACAAGATCTGGGATCCAGGGTTCGAATCCTGGTGACGACTGGGATTTATACTATCGGGGTCTTTAGGGCGCCTCTGAGTTCACCCAGCTCTAATGGGCATTGGAAAATATGGCATTTCCATCATCTGCCCCAAAGATCACAAGGTCTGGAAGGGGAACTTTACAAAGATCGTCTTATTAAGGTCGAGATTGCAGAGGACAAGAGCGCTGATAAAAGAAAAGCGTCAGAGAAAAAAAAAAGCAAAACCATTGACACTAGCTCCAGCTGGAATAACCTGCCCAGTGTGCAGCCGAACATTCCGGGCTCACATAGGTCTCACCAGCCACATGAGGAGGCATTTTTTCTTCTTCTTCTTCTAGACAGCTTTATTGCTGCTGAGCTGTGAGCTCTTTTGCAGACTGCCAAGGAAAAAAAAATGTGCTGTTTTCTTTAGTTGTTCAGCACTGACGTACAGTGTGTTGGTTATGTTGGGCTGGAGTGGCCTAAGGTGGATTAGGAAGGGGCATTCAAAGAGGATATGGTTTATGGTTTCATAAGGGTGGGCGCAGTGTCTACAAAGGGGATGTTGTGTGGAGTTTATTTTATTCAAATGGTAATTTAACAGAGGTGAGGCCCTTAGTTGGAAGATTGTAGATTGCTCTTTGCGGGGGAGGAAGTTAATACTGTCCAGTTTGTTAGGCATAGTCAGTTCTTTGTACATGGCTCTGCCTATGTTTCCTGATGCCCATTGGTTGAGCCACTCCTCTTTGTGATTGTTGACTAACATTGACCTTAGGGTGAGGTAGTCAACAGGCCTATCTGGTTGTTCCATAGATGACTCTGCCTTTGATATTTTATCTGCCTTTTCATTTCCCATGATACCAATGTGTCCAGGGATCCACTGTAGTGTGATATTGATATTTAATTTTGATATCATCTGATGGATTATCACAATTAGTTTGTCAACTCTATTGGGCTGTTTGAGGTGCTGCTGTTAAGTGCTTACAGAGTGGATTGTGAGTCTGTAAAGACAACAATATCTGATGGTAATTGCATTCCCTCATATAATTTGTTTTCTACTGTCTGTAATGCTATGGTAATTACCTCAATTTCGGCTTGGAAGCTTGAGCAGTAATCGCCACAGGGTGCACTTATTTCAAAGTGTTTATTTTTGGGGAAGACCAGGAAGGCACCAAAACCAGCATTGATGGTGGCTTTGAAGGCCGATCCGTCGGTATATATATGCTTAGCTGTTTTTGGATAGCTTTCAATTGTTTCGAGCGTGACTACTTTGAGCTCCAGTGGATTTGATTTTGTTAGGATATTATTTAGCAAATGTGTTTTAATGGTTGGTTGTTTGTAGTTGAGTCCGGGCGTAATGTTTGAAAATCTGGTAATTTTTTCTCTGTTATTGGGTAGATGGTGTTTTAGGGCTAGTTCATCAGTGAGTTGGATCAGAGTTCTTTGCTTTTTTGGTTGTGTTTCCTATTTCTCTGTGTTAGTAGTTTAATTGGATGATCGTCCTCCAACCTTCTGCATTTCTCAATAGCTTCTAATGCTGCTCTGTTGCGCAATAACTTAAGAGGTTCAATATTGGAGTCTATTTCACATGCTGCTGTGGACGTAGATCTCATACCTCCACTGATTAGACGCAAGGCTTGGTTTTGGATTGTGTCTTATGATGGTTGATAGGTTTTGTTGGCAGCTACTTGCATGGTGAGACAGTTATCCATTACAGATTTTACGTATCCAGTGTATAACTGTCTTAGGGTTTTCTTTTCAGCTCCCCAGAATGTTCCTGCTAGGTGTTTTATTATGTTTGTGTTTAGGCAGAAAACCCCAGTGCAAGGCCCTCAGCCCCATGGATGAGAAAAGTGTTCATCATCGAACCACGATGTACGAACTATGCATCCATATAAAGGTCGAGAACTACTGAGAACTCTTTGTTTTCACAATATGCGTAACCAGCTGGTAGGCTTCTGTAACTGATCTCATCGTCTTATCTGGTGTAACTGTTGACAACCTTTTGTCTTGTGCAACTGTTCACAGCCTCTCAACTGCTGAGCCCAATGGACCAGAGTGTGGACCCTTGCATTAACTTCTATGACTACGCTTGCGGTGGACAAATCAAAGAGTTATCCAAATACAGCAAGAAGACAGTAAACTTAGCCACTGCCATCGAAGATAATATGAATAATAAGATAAGAGGTAAACATTAAAAATCGTATTTACATTTTTAACTTATCTTATCTTATCTTATATGATACAGACGTTACTTTAAAAAAGAAGCAGAAAACAATTGTTTGGGCTGAATAAGTAGCTTCCGTTTATGAAGGATAATTAGTTGAACATTTTAATTACGTTTCTTTCTATGGGAGGCCATTAGTACCATACTTTGCAAATTTAGAAGAAAAAAATGATTTCATTGGACTTATTCTTTTTAATATTTTTTTCATTTCCAGTTTTGCTTGAAGGTGCAGACGACCGCACTGCCCTGTATAAAATAAAACCTAGGGCTGTGTATAAGTTATGCATGGATACAGGTTTGTATAAATCTTAGAGGAGTATTTAGTTTTATTTTTTTTAGACCTAAAGTTCCGATTTAGAACTTCAAAGATCTAGTCTAGATCTACTGCTTGATCTAGAATCTAGATGTTATCTAAATTAGATTTACGATAAAATATAAGCAACTCTTTTAAACTCCAATAAAATTAAAGCAACGCTAAATTTACTCAGTTATACGGTAATACGGCTGACTACGCCATGCTATGGTGGATCTAGACCTAGATATAGTCTCCAGCCAAATTTACTTTTATTTATTTTTTACTTTGAAAAATAGTAATTGTAAATTGAATCGACTCCCGTAGGCCACTTTCTCGTTCTCTGGACAATTAGTAAGTGATAAGATTAGAAATCAATCACAGCAGAGAGTTTTTAATTTCTGGCCAGTGAAAGTATTATTGCTAGTAGATCTAGTCCTTATTTTTTAAATAATTTTTTTTTCGTTGCTCTTGTGAAAGTGAAGTTTGCCTTTCCAACCTTACAATCAATAGAGCAGACGATGTAAAGGTCATTTGTTTCATGAGTCATGGTTAACGTGACCTTGTATTTTGATTAGGTCATAAGATCGGTGACCTCTGCTGTACTGGCAAGTTAGTCCAGTGGTACTCTGTGGTCCCAAAGTATATTATCTAGGCTATTAACTATAGCCTCTAGATATACAAAATTACTGAGACAGACAAGTAGTAATACTAAGATTTCAGTTGCAACAAAAAAAAAAAATTCCCCCCCCCCCCGCGAAAAAAAATTATATGTATTTATGTGTGTGTGTGTGTGTACATAATCTTTATTACATTCTGACCCTTCATTCTTTCGGAAGACGTTTATTGTGCCCTAGAATAGGTTCTTCCATGAGTTAGTGGAAAAATTGTAGATTCCCCGAAATTACTAGCAAAGGGGTCTGGGGGAGCGCTAAAAGCTCCCCCAGCGCGGGGCGAAGCCCCGCCTCCAAGCACTATTTCTGTTATTGAAAAGCAACAAAATGCATATTCTGAGGTATCTACGGTGCATTTTCCTGCTATTAAAAAGTTCTATTTCAAAAACCTAATGTGCTATTCTTACTGACTTAGACCCTCCCTCGTCGTTCGGCGCATTTGCCATCAAGCTGTTTCCATAAAATTGTAGACTTCCAGCCATTACTAGCAAGGGGGTCTGGGGGAGCGCTAGGAGCTCCCTAGCGCGGGGCGAAGCCCCGCCTCCAAGCACTATTTCTGGTATTGAAAGCCAACAAAATGCATATTCTGAGGTATCTACACTGCATTTTCCTGCTATTAAAAAGTGCTATTCTTACTGACTTAGACCCTCCCACGCCGTTCGGAGCATTTGACGTCAAGCTGTTTCCATAAAAATCTGTCACTGGTAATGTCTGAAGCCTCTTCTCACCCACAATGAGGACCTCCATGAATGAGTGGCGTCAAGTTGTACTAGGATATCATTGCAACTCTTCTTATGCGTAATTCATTTTGTCGGAGAACATGTCCCGCAAACCTCATGCGTCGTTCTCTCACAATCTTACTAAGGGGTCGACTCCCAGTTCGGCTTAGGATTTCCTTGATTTAGACCCGATCTCTATAACTGACTCCTAAAATCTGTCTTAGCCATCTTTGTTGAGCCTCATTTAGTGTTTTTCGATTTCGGTAGATGACTATTCACTGCAGTTTTTTAATGGAGCCCTGCCACTGGTAAAAATGCGTAACCTCTCTTGAATACGCTCTTGGAATTAAGTGACTGTAGTTTGCTTTATATTTTATATCGAAAAGAGAAGTTTTATCGTCAAAATCTTCTGTTGGGGGTTTTCCACCTCAAAATGCTCTGTAGGGGGATCTTAGACTCAAAACCATCTGGAGGGGTTTTAAACTTTAAAAAAAAGCCATATGTAGAAGAAGGGTTTAAACTCAAAACCCCCGATTGGCTTCGCTACGCTCAAATAATTTTAGTGTGTAATTTGCTTTTTTTTTATATTGAAGATGTATTTTTAGCACCAAACCCCTCTGAATGGGGGTTTAAACTCAAAACCCCTTTCGGCAACGCTCATAGCATTTTGAGTGCGTAATTTGCTTTTTTTCTTACACTGAAGATGTATTTTTTATCCTCAAACCCCCCTGGCGGCGGGTTTAAACTCAAAACCCCTTTCACTACGCTCATAGATTTTAGAGTGAGTAAATTTCTTTTATTTATATTGAAGAGGTAATTTTTAGCTTCAAACTCCACTGGAGGGGAGTTTAAACTCAAAACCCCTTAGACTACACTCATAACATTTTGAGTGTATAATTTGCTTTGTTTTTATTATTAAAGAGGTATTTTTTACCTTCAAACCCCGCTGAAGTGGGGTTTAAACTAAAAACTGAGACAAAACCCTTTTTTTTTTTGTTTTATAGAAGAGGGGGAGTTAACTGCAAAAACCCCAGGAAGGGGGTTTAAAACTCAAAACCCCTGGTAGGGGGGTTTAAACTCAAAACCCCTAGAAGGGGTTTTTAAACTCGAACCCCTCTGGTAAAAGGTTTTAAACTCAAAACCCCTTTGGTTGTGCTGGGGCAAGTGATGGTTTAGTATTAAAATCTCACCTAAAATAAACAAAATCAAAGCAAAAAATCAGTCACTAAATTCCGACTTCGGGGGGGGGGTTGATCCCCAAACCTCCCCATGGCTACTCCCATGATATGAATATACTATGACCCATTATTTAAAATATAAATCTCCTTTCATTAAATATCGGATGTGACGGCGCTATATAAATTATTGTAAGCTTCTTTCACCAGATTCCAAAATTACGGGACAATGCCGTTTTTTTTTATCCATATGAGTTTCGTATATTTTGCAATTTCGGGAGATTTCCAGGAGCTCCTGGTAAATCGAGAGGAGGCCGCTGGAAATCTGTTATAAATTATACAATGGTTTAATTTCATAATTTATACACCTAGAATTAGCGCGGGTCCTATGAAAGTGCGGAGCTCACTGCGGTCACCTAAGGCCGGCCTTGCAAAATAGCGACTAGTTTTTTTTTAAGCCTTAAGTGTAGTATTTTTAGATCTATGTTATTAAAAATAAACAAAAAGAAACTTACTTTTTCTTTTCAAATCTCAGAAAGTAGAGCTTTATACCCGTATTGAGCTGTGAATAAGTTGCGTGGTTTGCAATTTCGCTGCTGTGTGTATGTGTTCAAGTTAATGTCTATTCAGTATTGTTAAAGAGCTTATTGTCGCGCCTATCTTTTTTTTTTTGCTGCGTTATATCAATGTTTTCTAACTTAACCTCTCTCATCCCTCTTTTTGGTTAAATTTCATTGGAACTATTAAAAGACGGGGGGGGGGGGGAGGAGCAAAAACAAATGGAAGTGCCATCAAAGGTCCATGCCTACCGGCAAAATGGTTAGGCCAAACACAACCTCGAAGACATCAAAGCAGTCCATGCCGCTCGTGCATAGCAGAAAGTACGGTCTAACGTTTTGCAAATGATAATACGTACAGTGTGTAGTGTATTTTGTTTTTGATATTCTTGATGAATTTCAAACAAAATTAATTGTAATAAGAATTTAAAAAAAAAACACAAGAAAACATGTTTGGGCCTTTGTGTCTTGCTCTGCTGCCACTTTTTTAAAAAAGTTTTCTGCATTCATTTTTTTTTCTTTGGTCGCGACCAGACCGGCCCATTTGGTACCGGCCCACCGGGCATTTGCCCGTTTGCCCATATAGCCAGTCCGCCCCTGGTCATGACAATTAAATGACGTCATCCATGAGACACACTACTGTCTTGTATCAAAACAAAAGATGTCTTTTACAAATAAAAACATACATGAGAGGATAAGAGACTAAGTGGACATATCCTATTTACATAAACCAACTTATTACTAACAAATAAATAAAGTCTACTTAGATCGTTATCGAAACACTCGTCCCATAACAGTGGCTCACTCCTCTTGAGTAATACAGTTAGAGCACAACAACACACGTATTAGTTCAACATTATGGAGACTTCGTTCAAACTACACTGGTCAGCTCAAGGACTCAAGAGAGTGGCAATTGTAAACAGTTAACAGGAACATAAGTAAAGTATTAAAGGGGACTAACTCTTATAAAAAAGTAGCTACCCTTATTGTCCCTCTTGTCACAGTCAACGAGGGTGTAATGTGGCCAGCACAACAACCAACCACCCTTTTTCCCCCGACTAACGTCAGGTACCCATTGAAGCTCGGTGGACTCAGAGAAGCCTTAAAGATCCCGAAATTAAAAATCCCAGTCTTCACCCGTGTATGAACAAGGGACCCAGTTCGGGAGCCAAGCTCTTTACTGCTCGGCTACCGTGCCTCTGTTGGTCTTGAGAAAAGGTCCTTTAATCTAGCGGTTGAAATTTTAAATGGTAGCCCAAGTAAAGAAAATTAGTATTTGGTACAAACAATTTTATTTTCAGAAAATCTGAACTTCCAAAGCATCCAATCATTCAGACAGCTGGTCCGTGAGGTTGGAGATTGTTCATTGTTTAATCCTAATTGGACACAAAAAGATTTTCGATTCGAGTCAGTGTTGAGTCACTTGTCAAGTTTAGGTGAGCGATAAAATCAAAAGGATATTATATATTTTTGTTCACTCTTACCCTCTAAAATATTTTTACCCCGAATGATCAGTCTAAAATTCTAAAATGTTCGAAACTAAAGATGGCCTTTGCAAAGATACCTGGTAAGTCCCGCCTACCTACAGAAGGTTTAGGCAAGGATGCAATAATCTTCGATTTTGAAGGGACATCCGAAACATGACTTGAGAAACGACCCATCCGTAATAGGGTAGGGATGTAGCTAATTTACATCTATTTGGACCTTTGCTAGACAGAACAATAGTTCAGACAGGCGGATGGAGGCAAGTTTTCGTGTGCCTAGAGTTCCAGGAATCTTCGACTATTACAAAGAAGAAGAAACGCCCTCCCTCTCCCCCCTCCTGAAATGGAATTTCACAGAGTTAAGAAAAAAAAAATTGTTCAACATTAAACCTAGTTCAACCTAATTAAAAAGTCCTATGCTAAATTTGTTTTACAATCTTAAATGAGAGTCATTGCTTAACATTTAATAAGAAAATGCATAGGGAAAAAGACCAAGACCAATACCTTGCTATTTTGAACACGTTTCATTTGTTGTTTAAAAGAGTTATAAACAAAGACAGGCGTATGATTATACAATTTTAATATCACGTGCAAGTCGTGTACTTCTTTAATAAAAAACAAACAAAGCTGCTTTATGACACTGAATGGAGAGAACTACACATTTATCAGAGGCCAAGACACAGGCGATGGGAATTACATTTCTCACCAGAGTTTACAAGTGTATATAAACCCTAGGGGTGACAATCAATCCAAACAAACATACTCACAACATCATGTAATTAAGTATAAAATTGAAACTATTTAAGGTTGAGTTTGTACAGAACATTTATTTCTTTACACATCAAAATTATATTTATCATTACAGCCTACAGCATGCATATATTAAGTTTTTGATGAATTATCAAACTTTAAATATCAATATATTATAAGGACAGATACAAATGGGGCCTATTGTATCACATAATTTATTGGATAGATTCTATGATGGTTCCAGGACTGATTGTGACATCCATTCCTTTCCAAAATGTATATATTAATATAAGTTGCCGAAACGCTATATCAGTCATATTACATGTTGGCGAATATATTAGGCCCATAAAAAAACGTTCAATACAAATAATTAGTATCTTTATCTCATTAAAAATTTGTGACTGTGACTTTTTCTTAATTTCCCAGGAATCTCCCCAATCATCCAAATCGGCTTCCTCCATACAACTTCTGTGTCGATCTTCACGGTAAGATTTCATGAATAAACATATCTTGGAACTAGCAATGTCGACGATTAGGCTTCACACAATCCAAGATCTAAAAACTCTATTGATAATCTAGCTAAAATAATCATTCTAGCATTGAATAAAAATTTTCGACAAATTGTTAGCTAAAATTTCCCAAGACTAGTGCTTCCGATTTCCCATGACTAGTGCTTACAAATTCCCAAAACTAGTGCTTACAATTTCCCAAAACTAGTGCTTACAATTTCCCAAAACTAGTGCTTACAATTTCCCATGACTAGTGCTTCCAATTTCCCAAAACTAGTGCTTACAATTTCCCAAAACTAGTGCTTACAATTTCCCAAAACTAGTGCTTACAATTTCCCAAAACTAGTGCTTACAATTTCCCAAAACTAGTGCTTACAATTTCCCAAAACTAGTGCTTACA
>JAZGLO010003938.1:0-14040 GCA_036873155.1 Biomphalaria sudanica | reverse complement strand
AATGTCAAAAATAAAATTTTAGAATTTATGCTAACAGTTCTGTTGTCTTTTCAGTTAGATCTAATGAAATACTTAATGCATTTGGCTTGTTTAGTCTAGCTAGGTCCTTAGACTATACAGTCAACTCAAAGCATCTTACTACAAGTTTCAAGAAGCAAGCCTAAGTTAAAACTATACCATACTGATAGATTCAAACAATTTTTTTTTCAATAGCAAGCTTATGGTGTATCCGGTGTACAGAAAGTAGTGTTTAGCAAAGCATTCTAATTAATTAAAACATTTTTTTTTGCGCTTTTTAGCACTGTAGAATCAATTTTTTTTCTTATCTACTTATGTTAGAAGACCTGCTAGACTACTTATGTTAGAAGACCTGCTAGACTACTTATGCCTATGTTAGAAGACCTGCTAGACTACTTATGCCTATGTTAGAAGACCTGCTAGACTACTTATGTTAGAAGACCTGTTAGACTACTTATGTTAGAAGACCTGTTAGACTACTTATGTTAGAAGACCTGCTAGACTACTTATGCCTATGTTAGAAGACCTGTTAGACTACTTATGTTAGAAGACCTGTTAGACTACTTATGTTAGAAGACCTGCTAGACTACTTATGTTAGAAGACCTGTTAGACTACTTATGTTAGAAGACCTGTTAGACTACTTATGTTAGAAGACCTGTTAGACTACTTATGTTAGAAGACCTGCTAGACTACTTATGTTAGAAGACCTGTTAGACTACTTATGTTAGAAGACCTGCTAGACTACTTATGTTAGAAGACCTGTTAGACTACTTATGTTAGAAGACCTGCTAGACTACGTATGTTAGAAGACCTGTTAGACTACTTATGTTAGAAGACCTGCTAGACTACTTATGCTTATGTTAGAAGACCTGTTAGACTACGTATGTTAGAAGACTTGCTAGACTACTTATGCCTATGTTAGAAGACTTGCTAGACTACTTATGCCTATGTTAGAAGACCTGCTAGACTATTTATGTTAGAAGACCTGTTAGACTACTTATGTTAGAAGACCTGTTAGACTACTTATGTTAGAAGACCTGCTAGACTACTTATGCCTATGTTAGAAGACCTGTTAGACTACTTATGTTAGAAGACCTGTTAGACTACTTATGTTAGAAGACCTGCTAGACTACTTATGTTAGAAGACCTGCTAGACTACTTATGTTAGAAGACCTGCTAGACTACTTATGTTAGAAGACCTGCTAGACTACTTATGTTAGAAGACCTGCTAGACTACTTATGTTAGAAGATCTGCTAGACTACTTATGTTAGAAGACCTGTTAGACTACTTATGCCTATGTTAGAAGATCTGCTAGACTACTTATGTTAGAAGACCTGCTAGACTACTTATGCCTATGTTAGAAGACCTGCTAGACTACTTATGTTAGAAGACCTGTTAGACTACTTATGTTAGAAGACCTGCTAGACTACTTATGTTAGAAGACCTGCTAGACTACTTATGTTAGAAGACCTGCTAGACTACTTATGTTAGAAGACCTGCTAGACTACTTATGTTAGAAGACCTGCTAGACTACTTATGTTAGAAGACCTGCTAGACTACTTATATTAGAAGATCTGTTAGACTACTTATGTTAGAAGACCTGTTAGACTACTTATGTTAGAAGACCTGTTAGACTACTTATGTTAGAAGACCTGTTAGACTACTTATGTTAGAAGACCTGCTAGACTACTTATGTTAGAAGACCTGCTAGACTACTTATATTAGAAGATCTGTTAGACTACTTATGTTAGAAGACCTGCTAGACTACTTATGCCTATTTTAGAAGACCTGTTAGACTACTTATGTTAGAAGACCTGTTAGACTACTTATGTTAGAAGACCTGCTAGACTACTTATGTTAGAAGACCTGCTAGACTACTTATGCCTATGTTAGAAGACCTGTTAGACTACTTATGTTAGAAGACCTGCTAGACTACTTGTGTTAGAAGACTTGCTAGACTACTTATGTTAGAAGACCTGCTAGACGACTTATGCCTATGTTAGAAGACCTGTTAGACTACTTATGTTAGAAGATCTGCTAGACTACTTATGCCTATGTTAGAAGACCTGTTAGACTACTTATGTTAGAAGATCTGCTAGACTACTTATGTTAGAAGACCTGCTAGACTACTTATGCCTATGTTAGAAGACCTGTTAGACTACTTATGTTAGAAGATCTGCTAGACTAGTTATGTTAGAAGATCTGCTAGACTAGTTATGTTAGAAGACCTGCTAGACTACTTATGTTAGAAGATCTGCTAGACTACTTATGTTAGAAGACCTGCTAGACTACTTATGTTAGAAGACCTGCTAGACTACTTATCGTTTACTCACCATCCAGAGAGGTAGCGAACACTTATATCACTCTGACCAACTGTCAACTGTTTTTTATATTACTTATTCTCCCCCCCCCTCCCAAATAATACATCTATGGAAATATATATATTCATGTCACTTTATTTAGGTTTTATTGATGTGGTAGCCTCGAACCGTAACGGAGCCTTATCAATTCAGATATTATTTATATTATTTATATATCATAATTATATCAATACTAATAATGATAATGTAGCCCCTGTTGCTAATCTAACATTCTTAAAATCCTAGCCTAATACAATGCTTATAGAGATCATTAAAAAGGAAATTTATGAAATTGTTATCTTTTTAATAGCCCTGACGTGAAAGATGTTTCAACTTGCACCAGTCTCGAATCGTCCAGCGAGGGAGATAACTTCAGACCAACCCAAAGAAAAGGAAACAGATCCAGACGATATCAACGACACATCACGCGCTTCTGTGCTAGGAGAACGCTGGCCTTGACCCTATCTGTGACCTTCTTAATGAGTTGTGGAACTGCAGGATCTTTGACGTATTTTTATCTTGTAGATTATTTTAGGGAGGGTACCTATCTTTTTTTTAAAGTTATCTACATGTATTTCCTATAAAAATATTGACACATATAAAGGTATATAATTTTAAAAGAGATAAGAACCTAAGACATATCACTCAACCTAGTAAAAAAAAAAAAGGAGCCCAAATCGTTATTAAAAACAAACAATATGGTAACTGGAGATGCTCATACATGGCAGTAAAACTATAAATAGCTTGCTTTTTGGTGTATCCGGTGTACAAAACAGTTAGTTAGTAACAGTGACGCTTAATTTTGCATCATCGACATTTTTTGGGGAAGAAAAGCATTAAGCTAACACATTTGTATCATTTCAGATCTGTGTTTAACAGAAAGATGCATTTTAGCAGGTAAGTGCCAATGGGCAGTGGTTAATAGTAGGTCTCTTCCAAAGCACCTTCAAAAGTTTTTAGGGTATCTAAACTGTAGCTGTGATCAATCACTTTTTTTTAAAAATAAAATTATTAGAACGTGATATTAATTAGGTAGGCGTTATCTTGAATAGTTAACATCTTTCATTGTTTTTACAACGAGCTACAAAAACGTCCACGCAATAAGTACCGTATATATCTTAGAGTGCAGCGTTTCTCAATCTGTGGTCCTCGTATTTTGTCAGCCTTCTAAAAAATGATTATTGCTAATGATTTGTCGATTGGGGAACAAAAGATATTACTTGACTTGGAAGTTTTCTTCAAAGATGATACTAAGCCTACGCCCTAGCTACGAGTTGGGTTCCATCGCATAGCTGCCAGGAAGCCACCCTGATTGATTCTCAGATGGCACAATAAACAAGATCTGGGATCCAGGGTTCGAATCCTGGTGACGACTGGGATTTATACTATCGGGGTCTTTAGGGCGCCTCTGAGTTCACCCAGCTCTAATGGGTACCTGACATTAGTTAGGGAAAATTAAAGGTGGTTGGTCGTTGTGCTGGCCACATGACACCCTCGTCAACCGTGGGCATTAGAAAATATGGCATTTCCATCATCTGCCCCAAAGATCACAAGGTCTGGAAGGGGAACTTTACAAAGATCGTCTTATTAAGGTCGAGATTGCAGAGGACAAGAGCGCTGATAAAAGAAAAGCGTCAGAGAAAAAAAAAAGCAAAACCATTGACACTAGCTCCAGCTGGAATAACCTGCCCAGTGTGCAGCCGAACATTCCGGGCTCACATAGGTCTCACCAGCCACATGAGGAGGCATTTTTTCTTCTTCTTCTTCTAGACAGCTTTATTGCTGCTGAGCTGTGAGCTCTTTTGCAGACTGCCAAGGAAAAAAAAATGTGCTGTTTTCTTTAGTTGTTCAGCACTGACAGTGTGTTGGTTATGTTGGGCTGGAGTGGCCTAAGGTGGATTAGGAAGGGGCATTCAAAGAGGATATGGTTTATGGTTTCATAAGGGTGGGCGCAGTGACTACAAAGGGGGAGTTGTGTGGAGTTTATTTTATTCAAATGGTAATTTAACAGAGTATAGGCCCTTAGTTGGAAGATAGTAGATTGCTCTTTGCGGGGGAGGAAGTTAATACTGTCCAGTTTGTTAGGCATAGTCATTTCTTTGTACATGTTTGTGTTTCCTGATGCCCATTGGTTGAGCCACTCCTCTTTGTGATTGTTGACTAACATTGACCTTAGGGTGAGGTAGTCAACAGGCCTATCTGGTTGTTCCATAGATGACTCTGCCTTTGATATTTTATCTGCCTTTTCATTTCCCATGATACCAATGTGTCCAGGGATCCACTGTAGTGTGATATTGATATTTAATTTTGATATCATCTGATGGATTATCACAATTAGTGTTGTCAACTCTATTGGGCTGTTTGAGGTGCTGCTGTTAAGTGCTTTCAGAGTGGATTGTGAGTCTGTAAAGACAACAATATCTGATGGTAATTGCATTCCCTCATATAATTTGTTTTCTACTGTCTGTAATGCTATGGTAATTACCTCAATTTCGGCTTGGAAGCTTGAGCAGTAATCGCCACAGGGTGCACTTATTTCAAAGTGTTTATTTTTGGGGAAGACCAGGAAGGCACCAAAACCAGCATTGATGGTGGCTTTGAAGGCCGATCCGTCGGTACATATATGCTTAGCTGTTTTTGGATAGCTTTCAATTGTTTCGAGCGTGACTACTTTGAGCTCCAGTGGATTTGATTTTGTTAAAATATTATTTAGCAAATGTGTTTTAATGGTTGGTTGTTTCTAGTTGAGTCCGGGCGTAATGTTTGAAAATCTGGTAATTTTTTCTCTGTTATTGGGTAGATGGTGTTTTAGGGCTAGTTCATCAGTGAGTTGGATCAGAGTTCTTTGCTTTTTTGGTTGTGTTTCCTATTTCTCTGTGTTAGTAGTTTAATTGGATGATCGTCCCCCAACCTTCTGCATCTCTCAATAGCTTCTAATGCTGCTCTGTTGCGCAATAACTTAAGAGGTTCAATATTGGAGTCTATTTCACATGCTGCTGTGGACGTAGATCTCATACCTCCACTGATTAGACGCAAGGTTTGGTTTTGGATTGTGTCTTATGATGGTTGACAGGTTTTGTTGGCAGCTACTTGCATGGTGAGACAGTTATCCATTACAGATTTTACGTATCCAGTGTATAACTGTCTTAGGGTTTTCTTTTCAGCTCCCTAGGATGTTCCTGCTAGGTGTTTTATTATGTTTGTGTTTAGGCAGAAAACCCCAGTGCAAGGCCCTCAGCCCCATGGATGAGAAAAGTGTTCATCATCGAACCACGATGGACGAACTATGCATCCATATAAAGGTCGAGAACTACTGAGAACTCTTTGTTTTCACAATATGCGTAACCAGCTGGTAGGCTTCTGTAACTGATCTCATCGTCTTATCTGGTGTAACTGTTGACAACCTTTTGTCTTGTGCAACTGTTCACAGCCTCTCAACTGCTGAGCCCAATGGACCAGAGTGTGGACCCTTGCATTAACTTCTATGACTACGCTTGCGGTGGACAAATCAAAGAGTTATCCAAATACAGCAAGAAGACAGTAAACTTAGCCACTGCCATCGAAGATAATATGAATAATAAGATAAGAGGTAAACATTAAAAATCGTATTTACATTTTTAACTTATCTTATCTTATCTTATATGATACAGACGTTACTTTAAAAAAGAAGCAGAAAACTATTGTTTGGGCTGAATAAGTAGCTTCCGTTTATGAAGGATAATTAGTTGAACATTTTAATTACGTTTCTTTCTATGGGAGGCCATTAGTACCATACTTTGCAAATTTAGAAGAAAAAAATGATTTCATTTGACTTATTCTTTTTAATATTTTTTTTCACTTCCAGTTTTGCTTGAAGGTGCAGACGACCGCACTGCCCTGTATAAAATAAAACCTAGGGCTGTGTATAAGTTATGCATGGATACAGGTTTGTATAAATCTTAGAGGAGTATTTAGTTTTATTTTTTTTAGACCTAAAGTTCCGATTTAGAACTTCAAAGATCTAGTCTAGATCTACTGCTTGATCTAGAATCTAGATGTTATCTAAATTAGATTTACGATAAAATATAAGCAACTCTTTTAAACTCCAATAAAATTAAAGCAACGCTAAATTTACTCAGTTATACGGTAATACGGCTGACTACGCCATGCTATGGTGGATCTAGACCTAGATATAGTCTCCAGCCAAATTTACTTTTATTTATTTTTTACTTTGAAAAATAGTGATTGTAAATTGAATCGACTCCCGTAGGCCACTTTCTCGTTCTCTTGACAATTAGTAAGTAATAAGATTAGAAATAAATCACAGCAGAGAGTTTTTAATTTCTGGCCAGTGAAAGTATTATTGCTAGTAGATCTAGTCCTTTTTTTTTAAATAATTTTTTTTTTCGTTGCTCTTGTGAAAGTGAAGTTTGCCTTTCCAACCTTACAATCAATAGAGCAGACGATGTAAAGGTCATTTGTTTCATGAGTCATGGTTAACGTGACCTTGTATTTTGATTAGGTCATAAGATCGGTGACCTCTGCTGTACTGGCAAGTTAGTCCAGTGGTACTCTGTGGTCCCAAAGTATATTATCTAGGCTATTAACTATAGCCTCTAGATATACACAATTACTGAGACAGACAAGTAGTAATACTAAGATTTCAGTTGCAACAACAAAAAAAAGAGTTTATTTAGAAACAAAAGAAATAGATCATGTAAAATAAAAAACGGAAATAAAGGCTAACCAAAGAAAATGAAATAATGAAACAAATCAAAATAGTAGGTCAGGTTCAGGTCTAAATAATCAAAGAACCAGCATCACAAAGGCACAATAGTGTCTCATCTCAAAAACCAAAACGATGGTTTACAATAATATAATACATGTCATGACCAGGGGTGGACTGGGTATCAAAATCGGACCGGGCATTACCATATAAACCGGCCCACAAATGGCATGTCATATATTTTCGGTGGGGGGGGGGATTTTTACCCAACTCCGCAATTAATGTATATATATATATATTAGTGTGTGTGTATATGCAATTAATCGTCATTACATTATGATCTTTCATTCTTTCAAACGTTTTTTCTACCCTAGAAGAATACTCTCTTCCTATAATTAGAGGTTAGACAGTACACACCGCCAAAGAGCAGCTAGAAAGTCCGGGGAAGCACTGCGAAAGCCCCGGAACCAAGCTTTATTTCCGTTATTTTAAGCTTTGAAAATAAATGCATATTCTGAGGTATCTACAGTGCAATTAGCCTGCTACTCTTCCGCTAAAAAAATTCAAAAACCAAATCTGCTATTCAATGGAGTCCAGCGACTGGTAGAAAATGGTAAAATTCTTTAGTTTTTGTATTGGAGGGGGAAGAGAAACCACTACGCTCATGAAATTTGGAAACTAGTTTCCTTACGTTGGCTGCACTGGGGCAGTAAGTAAAGTTTCCCTTTCAGACAATGAGATCTGAGGCAAGTGATGGTTTGAAGACCCTCCCCTCCCGGCTACGCCCATGTGTTATATTATAGGTGTAAGCCTAATTCTCTACAAAATATATAAAGTTTGATAACGCATCGAAAACTGGATGTATGCAATCGTAGGATTACATATTTATACATGTATGTAGTCTGAAAACTATAAACAATACAATAGCAGCCTAATGAATATGAAGCTTTTTGGTATTACTTATAGATTACAGACGTTTCTTCAAAAAAATAAGATTGTTACGTCTTACGCATTTCGTGTGTCAATCTAGTCATGCATGTTGATCTTTTAAATCATTGTTTTCCTGGCTGACCCATTGCAACCCATTCCATTAAAAGATAAGAGAAAGCAGAACGGTTAGAGAGGCACTTACTTAATGTGAAAAGCTCTTGCTTCCTCCTAGTACATTATCAAAAACGCGATTTGTATATGAAACCAGGATTTTTTTCCCCGGGGGGGGGGGGGTTTGGGGGGGGAATTTTTTCCCCCTCCGCCCCCCCCCCCCCCGAAAAAAAATTATATGTATTTATGTGTGTGTGTGTGTGTGTGTGTACATAATCTTTATTACATTCTGACCCTTCATTCTTTCGGAAGACGTTTATTGTGCCTAGAATAGGTTCTTCCATGAGTTAGTGGAAAAATTGTAGATTCCCCGACATTACTAGCAAAGGGGTCTGGGGGGAGCGCTAGGAGCTCCCCCAGCGCGGGGCGAAGCCCCGTCTCCAAGCACTATTTCTGATATTGAAAACCAACAAAATGCATATTCTGAGGTATCTACACTGCATTTTCCTGCTATTAAAAAGTTCTATTTCAAAAACCTAATGTGCTATTCTTACTGACTTAGACCCTCCCTCGTCGTTCGGCGCATTTGCCATCAAGCTGTTTCCATAAAATTGTAGACTCCCAGCCATTACTAGCAAGGGGGTCTGGGGGAGCGCTAGGAGCTCCCCCAGCGCGGGGCGAAGCCCCGTCTCCAAGCACTATTTCTGGTATTGAAAACCAACAAAATGCATATTCTGAGGTATCTACACTGCATTTTCCTGCTATTAAAAAGTTTTATTTCAAAAACCTAATGTGCTATTCTTACTGACTTAGACCCTCCCACGCCGTTCGGAGCATTTGACGTCAAGCTTTTTCCATAAAAATCTGTCACTGGTAATGTCTGAAGCCTCTTCTCACCTACCATGAGGACCTCCATGAATGAGTGGCGTCAAGTTGTACTAGGATATTATTGCAACTCTTCTTATGCGTAATTCATTTTGTCGGAGAACATGTCCCGCAAACCTCATGCGTCGTTCTTTCACAATCTTACTAAGGGGTCGACTCCCAGTTCGACATAGGATTTCCTTGATTTAGACCCGATCTCTATAACTGACTCCTAAAATCTGTCTTAGCCATCTTTGTTGAGCTACATATAGTGTTTTTCGATTTCGGTAGATGACTATTCACTGCAGTTTATTAATGGAGCTCTGCCACTGGTAAAAATGTGTAACCTCTCTTGAATACGCTTTTGTAATTAAGTGACTGTAGTTTGCTTTAGATTTTATATCGAAAAGAGAAGTTTTATCGTCAAAATCTTCTGTTGGGGGTTTTCCACCTCAAAATGCTCTGTAGGGGGATCTTAGACTCAAAACCATCTGGAGGGGTTTTAAAAAAGCCATCTGTAGAAGAAGGGTTTAAACTCAAAACCCCCGATTGGCTTGGCTATGCTCAAATAGTTTTAGTGTGTAATTTGCTTTTTTTTTATATTGAAGATGTATTTTTAGCACCAAACCCCTCTGAATGGGGGTTTAAACTCAAAACCCCTTTTGGTAACGCTCATAGCATTTTGAGTGCCTAATTTTTCTTTTTTTCTTACACTGAAGATGTTTTTTTTATCCTCAAACCCCCCTGGCGGCGGGTTTAAACTCAAACCCCATTTGACTACGCTCATAGATTTTAGAGTGAGTAATTTTCTTTTATTTATATTGAAGAGGTAATTTTTAGCTTCAAATTCCACTGGATTGGAGTTTAAACTCAAAACCCCTTAGACTACACTCATAACATTTTGAGTGTATAATTTGCTTTGTTTTTATTATAAAAAGAGGTATTTTTTTACCTTCAAACCCCGCTGAAGTGGGGTTTAAACTCAAAACTGAGACAAAACCCATTTAGCTACGTTCATAACATTTTGAGTGCGTAATTAGCTTTTTTTAATATTAAAGAGGGGGTTTATCGTAAATTTTAGAGGGGGTTTTCAAATCAAAATCTTCCTTAACTGTGCTCTTGGAATTAGGGGATTTTCGTTTGTATTTTTTTTTTGTTTTGTTTTATAGAAGAGGGGGAGTTAACTGCAAAAACCCCAGATAGGGGGTTTAAAACTCAAAACCCCTGGTAGGGGGGTTTAAACTCAAAACCCCTAATAGGGGTTTTTAAACTCGAACCCCTCTGGTAAGGGGTTTTAAACTCAAAACCCCTTTGGTTGTGCTGGGGCAAGTGATGGTTTAGTATTAAAATCTCACCTAAAATAAACAAAACCAAAGCAAAAAATCAGTCACTAAATTCCGACTTCGGGGGGGGGATTTCATTTGGGGAGGGGTGGATTTCATTTCGGGGGGGGGGGGGGTTGATCCCCAAACCTCCCCCCTGGCTACGCCCATGATATGAATATACTATGACCCATTATTTAAAATATAAATCTCCTTTCATTAAATATCGGATGTGACGGCGCTATATAAATTATTGTAAGCTTCTTTCACCAGATTCCAAAATTACGGGACAATGCCGTTTTTTTTTTATCGTGCGGAGAATTGGCATATTTCAATATTGAATGACACCCTAAAATGACAATTTTTGTCTATATATTTCATGAGATTTGTATGAGTTTTCTAAAGATTTTAATAATTTCCGGATATTTCAGGACTTTTACGTATATTTTGCAATTTGGGGAGATTTCCAGGAGCTCCTGGTAAATCGAGAGGAGGCCGCTGGAAATCTGTTATAAATTATACAATGGTTTAATTTCATAATTTATACACCTAGAATTAGCGCGGGTCCTATGAAAGTGCGGAGCTCACTGCGGTCACCTAAGGCCGGCCCTGCAAAATAGCGACTAGTTTTTTTTAAAGCCTTAAGTGTAGTATTTTTAGATCTATGTTATTAAAAATAAACAAAAAGAAACTTACTTTTTCTTTTCAAATCGCAGAAAGTAGAGCTTTATACCCGTATTGAGCTGTGAATAAGTTGGGTGGTTTGCAATTTCGCGGCTGTGTGTATGTGTTCAAGTAAATTTTTATTAAGTATTGTTAAAGAGCTTATAGTCGCGCCTATCTTTTCTAACTTAACCTCTCTCATCCCTCTTTTTGGTTAAATTTCATTGGAACTATTAAAAGACGGGGGGGGGGGGGAAGGAGCAAAAACAAATGGAAGTGCCATCAAAGGTCCATGCCTACCGGCAAAATGGTTAGGCCAAACACAACCTCGAAGACATCAAAGCAGTCCATGCCGCTCGTGCATAGCAGAAAGTACGGTCTAACGTTTTGCAAATGATAATACGTATAGTGTATTTTGTTTTTGATATTCTTGATGAATTTCAAACAAAATTAATTGTAATAAGAATTTAAAAAAAACACAAGAAAACATGTTTGGGTCTTTGTGTCTTGCTCTGCTGTCACTTTTTAAAAAAGTTTTCTGCATTCATTTTTTTTCTTTGGTCGCGACCAGACCGGCCCATTTGGTAACGGCCCACCGGGCATTTGCCCGTTTGCCCATATAGCCAGTCCGCCCCTGGTCATGACAATTAAATGACGTCATCCATGAGACACACTACTGTCTTGTATCAAAACAAAAGATGTCTTTTACAAATAAAAACATACATGAGAGGATAAGAGACTAAGTGGACATATCCTATTTACATAAACCAACTTATTACTAACAAATAAATAAAGTCTACTTAGATCGTTATCGAAACACTCGTCCCATAACAGTGGCTCACTCCTCTTGAGTAATACAGTTAGAGCACAACAACACACGTATTAGTTCAACATTATGGAGACTTCGTTCAAACTACACTGGTCAGCTCAAGGACTCAAGAGAGTGGCAATTGTAAACAGTTAACAGGAACTTAAGTAAAGTATTAAAGGGGACTAACTCTTATAAAAAAGTAGCTACCCTTATTGTCCCTCTTGTCACAGTCAACGAGGGTGTAATGTGGCCAGCACAACAACCAACCACCTTTTTTTCCCCCGACTAACGTCAGGTACCCATTGAAGCTCGGTGGACTCAGAGAAGCCTTAAAGATCCCGAAATTAAAAATCCCAGTCTTCACCCGTGTATGAACAAGGGACCCAGTTCGGGAGCCAAGCTCTTTACTGCTCAGCTACCGTGCTTCTGTTGGTCTTGAGAAAAGGTCCTTTAATCTAGCGGTTGAAATTTTAAATGGTAGCCCAAGTAAAGAAAATTAGTATTTGGTACAAACAATTTTATTTTCAGAAAATCTGAACTTCCAAAGCATCCAATCATTCAGACAGCTGGTCCGTGAGGTTGGAGATTGTTCATTGTTTAATCCTAATTGGACACAAAAAGATTTTCGATTCGAGTCAGTGTTGAGTCACTTGTCAAGTTTAGGTGAGCGATAAAATCAAAAGGATATTATATATTTTTGTTCACTCTTACCCTCTAAAATATTTTTACCCCGAATGATCAGTCTAAAATTCTAAAATGTTCGAAACTAAAGATGGCCTTTGCAAAGATACCTGGTAAGTCCCGCCTACCTACAGAAGGTTTAGGCAAGGATGCAATAATCTTCGATTTTGAAGGGACATCCGAAACATGACTTGAGAAACGACCCATCCGTAATAGGGTAGGGATGTAGCTAATTTACATCTATTTGGAACTTTGCTAGACAGAACAATAGTTCAGACAGGCGGATGGAGGCAAGTTTTCGTGTGCCTAGAGTTCCAGGAATCTTCGACGATTACAAAGAAGAAGAAACGCCCTCCCTCTCCCCCCTCCTGAAATGGAATTTCACAGAGTTAAGAAAAAAAAAATAGTTCAACATTAAACCTAGTTCAACCTAATTAAAAAGTCCTATGCTAAATTTGTTTTACAATCTTAAATGAGAGTCATTGCTTAACATTTAATAAGAAAATGCATAGGGAAAAAGACCAAGACCAATACCTTGATATTTTGAACACGTTTCATTTGTTGTTTAAAAGAGTTATAAACAAAGACAGGCGTATGATTATACAATTTTAATATCACGTGCAAGTCGTGTACTTCTTTAATAAAAAACAAACAAAGCTGCTTTATGACACTGAATGGAGAGAACTACACATTTATCAGAGGCCAAGACACAGGCGATGGGAATTACATTTCTCAGCAGAGTTTACAAGTGTATATAAACCCTAGGGTTGACAATCAATCCAAACAAAAATACTCACAACATCATGTAATTAAGTATAAAATTGAAACTATTTAAGATTGAGTTTGTACAGAACATTTATTTCTGTACACATCAAAATTATATTTATCATTACAGCCTACAGCATGCATATATTTAGTTTTTGATGAATTATCAAACTTTAAATATTAATATATTATAAGGACAGATACGAATGGGGCCTATTGTATCACATAATTTATTGGATAGATTCTATGGTGGTTCCAGGACTGATTGTGACATCCATTCCTTTCCAAAATGTATATATTAATATAAGTTGCCGAAACGCTATATCAGTCATATTACATGTTGGCGAATATATTAGGCCCATAAAAAAAAGTTCAATACAAATAATTAGTATCTTTATCTCATTAAAAATTTGTGACTGTGACTTTTTCTTAATTTCCCAGGAATCTCCCCAATCATCCAAATCGGCTTCCTCCATACAACTTCTGTGTCGATCTTCACGGTAAGATATTATGAATCAACATATCTTGGAACTAGCAAAGTCGACGATTAGGCTTCACACAATCCAAGATCTAAAAACTCTATTGATAATCTAGCTAAAATAATCAGTCTAGCATTGAATAAAAATTTTCGACAAATTGTTAGCTAAAATTTCCCAAGACTAGTGCTTCCGATTTCCCATGACTAGTGGTTCCAATTTCCCAAAACTAGTGGTTCCAATTTCCCAAAACTAGTGGTTCCAATTTCCCAAAACTAGTGCTACAATTTCCCAAAACTAGTGCTTACAAATTCCCAAGACTAGTGCTTCAA
>JAZGLO010003937.1:625000-649975 GCA_036873155.1 Biomphalaria sudanica | reverse complement strand
GCTCTATATTACATGCACTCAGTCTTATTCTTCGAAATCGAAGAGCTTTGCCATTATTTACATGAACCATAGTTGTTCTATGACTGAAGGCCGCCAGCAAACATCAAAATAGACAATGTTATAGATGCATGCAAGTGCTTTTTGCCCAGTCACAAAATGATAAAACTTAGTTCAAACTTAATTTACATTTTTCATAGGAACTTTTTTTTTGATTAAGTGAAGAAAAACCAAAACAAAAATGACTGCAAGGCTTAATGCTTTGGGCTGTTAACAACTGACACCACTTTAAAGATTGATGTCCAACTTTTTCCAGTTTTCTATTCTCTTGTATTTTCCCAGCATGACCACAGTAATAATCAGTATAGCCCATTTTAAATTTATGGCTTGATTGCTGAACAATACAAAGATCTAGTCGTGTTAATTTTGAGGTTATCAGGAAGTAAAACATTTTCTGGACATTTCAGTTTTTATTTTATCTCATTTTTGAATTCATCTCACCTAATAGGCTGAAGTAAACTTTAGATTTTAACTTGCTTTAGCTTTAAAGAAAGAGACAGGTGGAGAGTCACACAAAGGCTGCAGGACCAAAATTGAGACTCCAAGAAAAGCCATTTTTGAGGAAAGGCCCAGAAGACAAAGAAAGCTTAAATAGACTGCTAGCGGACAAGGGCTTTGCTGCACAAGGTGCAAAAAAATATGCAGGTCGCAACTAGGTCTGCATTGTCATGTGAATCACTGCAGGCATCTTAGATCTTCAGCATCAAAGACATTGCCATTATTATTATTGGCTACTAAATAAAAAAATGCTTTATATCAAGTTTATGAGTTCATAATTAATTTATGAATTAATTTTGTTTTTAACAGGGAGGTGTACAGCCGAACGTAGTCCCAGCAGAACTGAGTGCCAGTAAGTAAAGTAAACACAACGAGCTTGTCCGTCTGACCTTTCTGCATGAAGTGTAACACATTTACACACACACACACATTCAGCTTTCTGATTATTTAAAAAAAAAAACTTTTTTGTATGCAACTTTAAAAAAATACTATTAATTCTTTATATTGTAATGTGTGGTTTATATTAGAAGTAGACCAAAAACTGTCCCTGAAACACTGTTCTTCAACAACTTGTCCAACTTTTTGACCTTTCAACTAATTGTCTCTCTTTCATTTTATTTTCTTGTGCATTTTCATTAATTGTTAGAGGGTTTACATGATGTTCAATATCTGACATGAACTGCGCAATAGTTTTTATATTGGGCAGCTCTCCATATAGTTTTTTCTTCTATAGAGGTCTTATGGGGCAAGTGTCTTCTTGATGGATAATATAGCTTAATAGGAAATAGTCAGCATTCTCTGTTGGTCTTCAATTTTCATCTTCCGTAATCTGTTATTTCATTCTGTTGTGTTGTTTTGAGACAAACAATTATAAGTTGATCTTGTCGGTATAGCTTGAAATCTGATGAGAGCTTTCATTGATTTATTCACCTTTAGAAGTGTTTTCATGAGGCCTTGTTATATTACATCTAAATGAAATGTTCAGGTCTTCTGTTGTGTTCTGTATTAGATTTTTAAAATTTTATTGATTGTCAAAAATTGCACATTGAATTTTTATTTAATATTTTCAGCCTTTGATATTAGGATCCCACCTACTGAAGATTTTGAGGCATTTAAAGAAAAGTTAAAACAGTGGTGTCGAGAGGCTGGGCCAGAAGTGACTATGGAGTTTATTCAAGTGAGTAGTGGTCATTCTGGTCATTTTATAGACTTTTTTTAAAACAGTGCAGCTGATAATTCACACTGAAGTTTAGATTTCTAGATAAATTATTTGTCCTGTGTTGGGGAGCTGATCAAATGTAAATAATTTTTATGGATGTATTTGATCAGGAAGGCTACACGAAGGAGACAGTAGATGTCACAGATAAAAATCCTTGGTGGGCTGCTTTCAAGTCTGCTTGTGACAAATTGTAAGTATTCAATTATTCACTAAATAGTTTGTAAGCAATATGAACAGATTGCAATTAAACAGGCCTAGTTTTGGAACATATAAATGGTACAGAGGATAATCAGTTCGCCTTGTTCTGCATGACAGTTAAAAATGGTTCGTATATTGGCACAAACTATTGTTTAATTTCCAAACTACCTTGCTGAGCTTGTGAGACTTAGGATGATTTAATATGCCAAAAAAAAAACAACTCCAGTCTTTACAATGATTTGACCTCACCAGTACAGAAGCCAAACAGTTTCTATTTTACTGCTGTAATCAAACTGTAGAGTGTCATACAGGATCTTATATTCTTATCTTATAAATTACTGGTGCTCCTCAAAAAGAGAAGATAATTGCATCCTATGCTTATCCAAGTGTTAATCTTATCCTGCATGTTATATTGAGGCAAACTCTGCTAAGGGATTGGTTTTCCTGGATCATTCAGGCAACCCATTCAATGCTGTAATGACAGTAGACAAGAAGGAGCACTTTTATGAATTTGTCCTAGCATATGCAATAAGAAATGTGCAATTATGATACAGAATTTTAAAAACTAGTTGACCTGCGGCTATTTTGCAGGGCCCGCCTTAGGCTTTCATAGGCCCCATGCTAACCGTATGTGTAAATTTTCTGCTTAGATTTTCCGCGGCCTCCTGATTTACCAGGAGCTCCTGGAAATCTCCTGAAATTGCAAAATATACGAAAAAGTCCTGGAAATCTGAAAGTATTAAAATCTTTTGAAAACTCATAAAAATCTTCTGAAATATAGACAAAAATATTGTCATTCAATATGGAAAACGACAATCCTACGCTTTAAAAAAAAAAATGGCATTATACAATACCAGTTATTGTGGAATCTGGTGAAAGAAGCTTCTTGCACCTTAAACTAATGAAGAATTACTTGATGTTAACAATTCTCGAAGATAGATTGAAACTTTTGGTAATTCTTGCTACTGAGCGTTGTCTATGTAGGAAATATAAATTTAATGATATACTGTATGACTTTGCTACTCACATGGCTCGTAAATTAATTCTGTACGTAGTAAAGAATGAATATAAATGCAAAGATGAATGTGTTTTCTAATATAAATCTCTTAATTTTCACTTATTATCCATATCCCCACCCAAACTGGGCCCTGCGCAATCAGTTTTGAATAGGGTCTCACAATGGTTAAGTCCGGCCTATTTATTTAGTGACAGGTGAATACAGAGAAGATAACTTGTTCCCCCCCCCTCTCCCTCCCCCTCTTTTTTTTTTTCTGCTGCAAAAGTTACGTGGAGTAACTCTAGTCCGAGTTGCAGAAATAAAAGAGCTATCTTTCCATGACTTCTTGGTGGTGTCAGGCATGGTTGGGCCATGAAGAGAATAGTGTATATTGATACTTTATTATCCCTGATGTTGGTATGCAGAATTTAAATAACTGGATAGATGTTTCAAAAGAAAATGCAAAGTTTACTGCAAAATATGTTTGCGATTATTGATAAAATAATATCAATATGGGCTAGTAATTTTAAGTTCTGCTTGTAATTCAAGCAAAGGTGGTGTCTCTTGAGTATCTAAAGTACTCTTTCAGATCTTGTGATCAATAGGGCAGATGGTATAAGGGCCATTTGTTTCCACAGCCAATCGTTGATGAGGGTGTCATTTGCCAACCACCTTTACTTTCCCCAACTTATGTTAGGTACCTATTAGAGTTGGATGGACTCGAAGGGCATCCTAAAAATCCCTAAATCCGAGTGTCCAGAAACCGAGACCCCTCTATTTTGAAACTGAGACCCCTCTATTTTGAAACTGAGACCCCTCTATTGTGAAACTGAGACCCCTCTATTGTGAAACCGAGACCCCTCTGTCAAGCAATTTAGCGCTATGTCATTATTCCGCCTTGAGCCTCTAAGGATAGCATAAAATGTCTCACAGATTACTTTCTGTCACTAATGTTATGTTGACTCAGGCTTATGTGCTATACAAAGTCAATTAAATAAACATAATACACGATTGACAAGTCTTTAGTTTCCCTGACATGACATTAAGAGTCGGGTGAATAAGAGTGTCACTTGATATAATTAAATTAAGAAATTTTATTTACAATGCTATCTTTTTACTTTATAACAAATTTTTTTAAAATTATAAATTTATTTATTTCTTTCAGAAATGTTGACTTGGAGCTAGAAATATTTCCAGGGGGCACAGACAGCAGACATTTCAGAAAGGTAAACTTTTGTTTCAAAAATGATTTTTTTAGGCCAAGATTGCAAAAAGGTACCTAAAGTAGTATTGAACTTGAAGCTACTGTGGTTTGCAGTTTCTTCTTCTTATCTTATCTTATATAATACAGACGTTACTTCAAAAAAGAAGATGATTACGTCCTACGCGTCATGCATTTAGTCATGCATATTAACCAATGACTTAAATTCTGCCAAGTCACTGGTTTTTCTGGCTAGCTCAGGCAACCCATTCCATGCTCTAATAGCACTAGGGAAGAAGGAGTATTTGTACAAATTTGTCCTAGCATATGGGACGAGGAATGTGCCTTTATTTTTGTGTCTTTCAGAGTATTTTATTAAATTTTGTTTTTGTATTTGAAGATTATGGTTCAGTGTTTTATGTATAATTGCTACTTTACTTTTGAGTCTTCTGTCCTGAAGGCTTTCTAAGGCAGTGTTTCCCAAATATAGAAGCAGCTTATTATAATTTGAAATATGTTGTAGGACTATGACTGTTATTTAAAGGATTTTGTAATTTTATTCGTTTCTAGGCTGGGCTCAATATGATTGGTTTCTCTCCCATGAACAACACCCCAATCTTACTGCATGATAACGACGAGTTCCTGAATGAACAAGTGTTTTTGAAAGGCATTGACATTTACAAAGAAGTTATTCCAGCTTTGGCCAATTTAAGAACATAGTTATTCTAGATTTGGTTAGTGCTGGAAAAAAAAAAAATGGTGTTTTGGCTTTGGGACAATTTAAAAACTGGATGTGGTTATGTTGAAAATAATGCAAATAAGAAATCATAACTTTATTCAAGCAGGGATAAAGTATATGTGCATAGTTATTAGTGTCAGGCTATTGACTTAGCCAAATATTAAACAGATCAAAACATTATATTGACAGACAGGCTTGATATTATATATCTCTAGACAGAAATGAATACAAGTTTAAAAATGATAACCAGACAATTATCTTAGATGATCTCTGCATTACAAATCACTGCCTTATTAATTTTAACATATACTGTTGGCCTCCTTCAGTTGTAGAACAACTACGTTTCATCTCCGAGAGCAATTTTCATCGAGGTTAGGGCTTTGAATAACTAGATGAATGCCTACGCATTAGTTATGGTTGGAACAATGTCACCCACACAGTAGTTCTCACCCCTGACACAGCTGATGTGTCCAAAGGAACAGCAAATGGCTAATACAGCGTGGAATCATTTGCATTCCAGGTTCTGCCAGGTTATAACAATTTATGCTTCAAGCTGCCTAAGGGTCGCCAGCTCCTAATTGCCCTATAAAATGTTACTATATCTACTATACTCAACATAAAGGAGTATAAATAATGGTAATTGAACATATCATTTTTTGTTGTTGTATTTTGATTTTATTGTTACAACCTCATGTCATAAAATATTTTGTCCAACAATTTAAAGATTAATTTAATGCACTGCATTTATTTATAATTAATGTATTGAAAATCAAGGGTATTAAATAGTTTATTTTTTTGAGACTTACATAGGCCAGTGATCTAGTGATTTGATGAGATTAGTCACCTAATTTCTGTGTGTGGGTGTTGTTTTTTGAGACCATGGTAAAAACTTATTGACTGTTTGGTGTTGCTTTGAACAAATAAATTCTTGAAAATACTTTTATGATGTTGATTCTTGTGAGTTGTCAACGAATAGTGTAGAAATGTAATTTCATTTACTTGACTGAAGAGCCAAACATAAAGGCTGTTACATTTAATTTGATGACTTTCATTGCGAACGCTGCCTGTAGCTTTTAGAAGTTTAGTGGCTAAATTGGTGTCTCTTACAATTTTGCTGGTGCAGCAGTCCTACCAAAGGAAGATAGCCAGCCCCCCCCCCCCCCAAAGCCGTCACCAGCTTACTCAGCTAAGTATGAAAACATCATATTCTGGGTGGCGTGGGAGAGTTACCCTGTTTTTTTTTGGTTACGAAAAAGACGTGACATAAAAACAATGATACAGCATGCGGAAGAAATATGAGAATATGGATCTAGTGGAGATTTTCTTGATAAACCAATGTCAAGGACGGTGAACTGAGCTTCAATGTTACCAACGAAATAAAAATGAAAGCTTATATTAATTGTAATTGGATCAATTATTTTGAATCAACCGTAACAGATCTATACTAACAAGAATAAATCTGTGAGATTGAAAATTTTTCGATTGATTTATTTTTGTTATGGGTGATGAATAATTGTACAAGGCCTTGCAAAAATAATAAAAGATTTACAAACTGAAGAGCTTAGAAAACTTCATTCAGCTGTGATAAAAAGTATAAAAAAAACAATTATCATTAAACTTTAAAATAAAATCAGTTTATCATATATATTCTGTACACCGGACAAGCCAAAAGCTAGAATTTTATAGTTTGTTTGTTTTTCCACCGTAGATGAAAATCCCCAAATAAGCCTAACTAAAATGCAAACATTTTGTGTAATATTTAATTTTTAGTGTAAAAAAACACTTATTTGGGGGCCCCGGGGGGATTTTCCAATTCTCCCCCTCCCACCGTAGCTACGCCCCTGTATATTGTTGTTGATACAATCCAAACATCTTTGCCGGATCCTGTGGTAGTCGTGGTAGATTGATAGGATTTGTGACTTGAACAATAAAGACACTAGTAAGGCTGCCTGGTCGTGCGGTTTGCGCGCTGGACTGTCATTCGGATTTATCGATGGTCGAGGGTTCAAATCCTGCCCGCTCCCATCCCCTGTGGTCCTGCGAGAGGTTTGGACTAGGAAGTAAACTATCTTCAACTCTGAAGGAACATCCGAAACATGTAAAACAACAAACAAACACTAATTTATCAAATGCATTATTATTATTATTTATTATTATTCAATCCATCTAATAATTTATTGATGCAGATAATCTCTTTAACAACTATAAAAAAAAAATGTAATGCATTTAAAAAAAAACAAATTTTCAGATGTATATTTATCAAACAAATTTTAAAAAGTAAATCTATGAATAGATGCTAAGGGAGACAACTTACGAGGCGTGGTGCTATTTTTAGCTTCATTATTTAGTGGTCTACCTGAGAGAAACCCATTCTATAGTTTTTGCGTTCAAAAAAAAAATCTTGTAAAACTAGTGCCACATAATTACTAAAAAAGAATATATTTTGTTTTGAAGTTCAAACAAGTGTGTGTCATTAGAAGTACTAGTAGTAGGTAAAGGTGCCCGGATGTTCACTTGCGTAACAGCAGACGTGACTGAGTCGAGTATGTTTACTAAACAACTTTCAACACTTATGTTGTAAAAACGTCTCGATAATAACCGGTTTAATTGTTGGCCAGAAGAGCTAACGCCAGAGTTCATTAACATTGACTGACGTTAGCTATTAAATCAAAGTTTTACTGCCAAAACAGCTCACAAAGAGGCTGGGAAAACAGAAATAAGGTCACAGAGATATCGCCAAGGTTGCCAGTGTTATATAGAGGTTCTCTTTATGATAGTAATAAGGAGCAACATTAGGCTAAAACTACGCACAACGATATTGTGTTATATAATCCACAGATAAGTGCGTGCTAAATCTTTGCCATAACAGAGCTTTCATTTCTACAGTCTACGATAAGGTAGCCCCTCACAAATCCAGGCGTCTCAATCTGAATTTGATGGGGGTAGGGGGGGGGTCATCTTTTACCATCATTGTCTAGAACTTTATTGACCTACCGACATGTTTATAAAAGGATTAAAACTGGTATTGATGTGAAGCGCCTGCTGGATATAGGAGGAGCGCTGTTTTTCCGTGGGTTACCTTGTATACTTGTAGCAAAGTAATTGTGTGTGCTTGTCTTGATTGACCTGCATATGTCTTGCCTGAAACTGTGTTGAAAAACTAGGCGACATTTGTTGTAAGTCGAGGACATTCATGCGCTCTAGAAGTTACCCGACTACATTCATGCGCTCCAAAAATTACCTCAAGACATTCACGTGCTCTAGAAATTATTGAACGATATCTCTTGTGCTGAACAAATAATTCTTTCTTCCTGAGTAAATCTAATGTAATGTAATTAGATTTCCCGCCACACTATGACATCTGCATCCACAACCGATAGTCTTGTTTCTTTTACTGTTTCGTGTGTTCCTTCTGAATGAAAGATTATCACGTCATAGTCCAAACCTCTAGCAGAACCACTGGGGTTGGCAGCTGATAGGGTTCGAAGCCAAGCGGTATATGGGCTCTCAGCCACGCAAAAATAGGAAGGTCTGATAGGGAATAATGGGGATAGATCTATATTTTTTTGTATATAATGTTAAATAATTGTAATATGTAGTTATTTACTATATATAAATGTGTGTAATTGGAAAAAAGACTTTGACAATATAAAACACCCGATAGTTGTTGATTACTTCAAAGAAGACCTGCAAGAATTGAGTGTAATGACAATATTACTTATATAACTTTCCCTTTCTGACCATGCGATCTATAGGGCAGATCATGTTTCTATGGCTCACGGTTAACGAGGCTGTCATGTATCCAGCACAACGACCAATCTGTCAGGTACCCATTATAGTTGAATGGACTCAGAGGTGCCCTGAAAATCCCAAAATTAAAAACACCGGTCTTCACAGGGTTTCGAACCCGGGACCCCCCCCAGTTCTGAAGCCAATCGTTTTACCACTCAGTCACCACTCCTCCTTACTTGTATAAGGTGTTACTTAATCCGTAGATTCAAAAGTCTATTTCTTAATCTATTACATACAGGATGACTTCATTGTTTTTTTTTGACACACTCAAGAGGTGACTCAACCATTTAGTTAAAGGAAGCAAACATATTCTTGAACTCGGGTCCACGGGTGTCTTGCTACACGGTGTTGTTCCGTACCAGGAAATCTACGAAATAAGGGGAACACAATATAAACTGTGTGTATGTTTCCAACAAAATCAGATTCATTCGGGTCCATGATTTCTAAAAGATATTCAAGTAATCCTTGCGGTTCTGATATTATTCTTGAGAGTCAGAGCTAATCGCCAGGCGAAAAGGTAGCAAGCATTCTTGAAAGTATGCCAGCTAACAACACATAACCTGCATTATTTACTTTAGTTGTTTTTTTTTTATTTTTGCAAGATAATTGTATCTTAATTGAGCCGTTTATCTCATATTTAAACTTTCTTAAACCTATCTATGGGGTCAGAGGTCACCCTTCTTATCCTTATTTTCACCCGCCCCCCTTTTGATATATTGTATTTTTATGGATATGTAAAATAGCAATACCATTTCAAAACACAGACTTGGGTTTAGTTTCTTCAATTATTGTTGCATTGAAAAAAGAATGCACAATTCGACATTCTCTTAGCAACGCTAATGCTACGCTTGCTTATCACATATTTCGCTTGCACTTTAAACATGTTTATTCGCTTTTAACAAGGTAACGTTCATGCTTTTTTTTTGTAACATACTAGTCGACTGAACCCGTTCTCCTACAGAAAGACATTTTGTACTTGACTGTTTGATACTACTCAGAAATGAAGATTACTACAACTTGTTTGGTGGAAGGTTTGGAACTCAGGACCTCATGACACAGTTTTTGACGTTGCAGGTCAGTGCTCAGGACTTCTATGATGATTTGTCAGCCATCCCTGCCGGACTGTATTAGGTTTGGACAATAGCGCGTAGTAATCTCCTCTCTCTGGAAACGTCCATAAGTCAAGTCAAAATTTAAAATAAAATAAACTCCTGGGTTCCATTACATCGGGCATGACCTTTACAAAGCTTATATCACCTCATTCTGCCTGTCTGTCGGTCTGTCTGGTTTGAAAATTCATCACGTTATTTCTCCCACAGTCATTGTCGGATCAAATTGAAACGTTAAGCAATTAACTAACAAAATATGAATCACTTAAAAGTAAACAAGTGTTCAATTAAGTATTGATAATTCATTATTTTGTTTGGTTTTGAATAAGGGAAATAACTTCTACATTATTGAGATGGCTGTAATTTATTTCCCTTAGCCAAGCTATGTTTTGTTTAAAAAGGATTTTTTTTTAAAAATAGGCTATATTGCTTGTTATTGTTATCATTGTGTTTTTTTTTAATGAAGTCCAATAAAATAAAAATGATCTAGGCATCAATATTCATGATATCATTACAGAAGCGTTGAATATATTATAACCCTCACTAGTAGGCCTAAATTAAGTTTGGTTTTTATTCAATTACATTTCAGATAGCTTCTTTTTCTTCTATATTACCCACCTAGGAGAAGGAAATATCTGAATTCAAACAACTGTTGCCTTGCAGCTATTCTCAATCATGGGAAAGGCTTCAGGAGACAACCTTGGGGAAAAATCAGGAGCTGGTGACCATAAGGCAGTTTGCAGCACCCAGTGCTACACCCTGACAGAACCTGCGACGCCGCTGACTGTATCGGAACTGCTGTTCCTTTGGATACATCAGCTGCGTGGAGAGGGGGGAACTGATGTGTGGGAGACATCGTTCCGACCACAGCCAATGCCAGCCATTCATTCCATTTCCATGAGATGATCCATATTCACTTCGGGACTGAAGGAGGCCATTGATGAAGATTTTTAAAAAAAGGGGCTACGCTGGGTATTTGTGCTAGTTTAATAATAACAAGTGCATTAATGTTATCTTCGCATCAGGCAGTATAGGGTTAAAACTATAAAAATAACAAACACTCATATAAAATTATTCGTGGCTTTGACTGTGACTGTAATAAATACTGTCAGAAATATATCCATAATAAGATGGCATACTCGGCATGCTGCCAACTATGAAAGGAATGTCACCACAAATTGCACATGTTCAGCTTAGCTTATTTGTAGAGTCCGTGCATATTGCGCATATCTCTTCAGTCGGAACCAATCAAATGATAGCAGTAATTAACGCGCGCGCTACTAGCATTAATGGTTAACTAGCTGAAAAACATGGCGGTGACTGTTTTTTTTTTCTAAATGGTACACACTAGGCTTACAATTTAATAAACATGAAACATCTGAGAATCAGTCATAACCTTAAAATTATTCGATATTAATTAAGTGAACCAAGAGACAGGCGCCCCAAAGCCAGACCACGAGTACGGTGGCTTGCTGACGTAGAGGCAGATCTACAACAGCTCAAAGTCCGGGCCTGGAGAGATCAGAATGGAGAGATGTGCTAAAGCAGGCCAGAGCCCTCCATGGGTAGTAGTGTCAGGGCCCTCCATGAGCTGTAGCACCAGGGCCCTCCATGGGCTGTAGATTGTGGATTGTGATAGCTTGGAATAACAAGTTTCACTTTAAATAGTTTTTTAAATAACAACAACAACACTATTGCTCACGCACGACGTTGTCAATGATGTGTCATACATGTGTCAGCATAACGCAGTGCTTCCTTTGTTATTTTTTGTAAGGGTCCCCCAAGCAAGAAGATGTCCTAAGGCTGTGATGCCCAACCTTATTCATCCTGCGGGCCATTTATATTTCCGACACTCGTGTCGCGGGCCACATGACAAAACGAAATGAAATTTGACTTGAAACTATTTGATTAGAAACTTACATTAATGATTAGACATTGGAAGTTTTTCTTTTTTTTACGCGTCGGAAAGTGGCTTCATTTCTCTACTGAAAATGTGAGCAACATTGTAGCTAGTTTTACCACCAACTCATTTTCTTTTCTCTTTTTCATAGCTTTCCCCATCAATCCTCCAATCTCTAGAAGTAGTTAAACAATCTTTTATTTGCGGCTCATACCAAGAGTGCCGTCATATTTGTTCATAATACTGCTATACATGTGGTTGTTTTTTTAAACAGCCACATTTTATTTACAAATCAAATATGTCGGCATATTATCATGTTTCAATAACAAAGATCCGTTCACTTTTCCTGGTAAATTCTACATTTAGAGTCCCATTTCGTAAACGAAAAATGATAAAGGTCATGTTACAAACCTATCATAGAAAAGTGAGAGCCCTAACATTTGTAAAAATACATTTTTCAACCTTTTTTTATAAAGAGGGGATTGTCTACAATTTGTGCTGACGTCTCAGCGGGCCGGATAGAACCACGTCGCACCACTGCCCTAAGGTATAGCTTATGTTTCGTGTAGGTAAAACCGGAACTGCTCAGCAGTAGATTTCCTTTTGGTCTCTTATCTTATCTTATCTTATATAATACAGACGTTACTTCAAAAAAGAAGATGATTACGTCCTACGCGTCATGCATTTAGTCATGCATATTAACCAATGACTTAAATTCTGCCAAGTCACTGGTTTTTCTGGCTAGCTCAGGCAACCCATTCCATGCTCTAATAGCACTAGGGAAGAAGGAGTATTTGTACAAATTTGTCCTAGCATATGGGACGAGGAATGTGCCTTTATTTTTGTGGACTTTGCAATATATCTTCATTTAGCAATATATCTCCATTTAGCAATAGAGCTCCATTTAGCAATTAAGCTCCATTTAGCAATTAAGCTCCATTTAGCAATTAAGCTCCAGGAGAAAGAAAGACATTTGCTCTTTTCAGGCACATTTACGCGGTGACTAAATGTACCCAGAAAACTACACGCACCAAAATAATTTTCATGCATAAACTTTAATAAAACCGGATGTAGATCCTAATTGTTTATTATTTATACATAAGATCCATTTCGTTTTAGCTCTGGCGATCATCTTTTAGTTCTGTAAGACTTTGCATTGGCTAGGACACATATTTGCAAATACTCCTTCTTCCCTAGCGCTATTAGAGCATGGAATGGGTTGTCTGAGTCAGCCAGGAAAATCAGTATTTTTAAGTCATGAATAAGATAAGATAGAGAGCTCACAGTGGACATTGGATACTTAAGTAGCCTTTTTGTTCAGTAAATCAAATTTAAGTTCTATTTACTGCTTAAATTGAACGGAGCTAGATATATCGTTGTATTTAAAAAATTATAATAATTTTTATTTTAATGAGGGTTAGGGTTTATCTATTACATCTTGTTGGCAAGCTTACATTAAATATTTTCAATTGACTTTCTAGATCGAAATGTAGATTATTTTACTTTTTAGAGTAAATTCTAGATTTTTTAAAATAATTTAGACCATGATGATAATATTTTGGAATAGATCACGATCTAGATTAATATCTAGAGTTTAGTGAATTGGCATAGCTAGAAAAATAACAAAACATAATAATAAAATAAACAGCTAAACCAAAACAAGATCAGTAAGTATGGTTCAATCTGCTCATAGACACTTGTACAAGAAAACATAATTATATATAAACTTATTGTATACTTAAATGTACTTACAAGCTGATAATCCTGATCAATGTTTTATATTTCTACTATTGTATGCTGACAGTTTGAAAAATTCAACTGACACGATATCGCGATGTCTATCACTCAAACTTCTTCAAGTAAGTGAACAGGCTACTTGAATTTAGTAGTCTTTGAAATTGAAATTGTATCTAGCAATCTCAGGCAAAGACTAAGAACAGATGTATGGTGTTTTGGCATAATAAAAAATGAGTTATTTGTTTTGTAAATAGGGGAAGTTTTGACTAGAGACAATGGCGCAACATTAAAAACTAGACAAAGTTTTGAGGAAGAATAGCGAAATATAAACAAACGTAAACAGACTACTTATATATATATATATATATATATATATATATATATATATATATATATATATATATATATATATACAGGGCTTTTTTGTGACGGTACGTATGGGTACGGTGTACCGGCACTTTTTTTAATGTGGGGAAAAAAGTAATTCTTTTCTTGTATTTAACGTATATAATTAATTTATTAATAGTTAAAAGTTAGGCAATCGATCACCGAAAACCGGCACCTAATCACTGAGTACCGGCACCATTTTTTCTTTTACAAATATATATATATATATGACGTCATGACTTGTGATATGGCAACGAGGTACTAATCTAAACTGCCCACTAGGTTTGCCATGTCGCTGCTCCTCATAGCAGGTGGGAAAAGGCTTGTTGTAGAAATAGACATAGGCCTACTATAGTTGAATGGTAGGTCAGTTAAACGCAGTCACGTATTCACTGACCCTTCGCATATAACGTAATTCACTAGAGGAGTCCAACGTCGGCCTCATCAGCGACGAAGAAAGGGCAGCCCTCGGCAAAGTTCGCCTAGAAGATGACGTGTCAGAGTCTTCTGTTGGAACTGAAACCAAGACACCGAGCGTGAGTAGTTGATGTTTAGTCCAAGTGTGAGTTTCTTTTGTCTGGGGGTAGTACTTGTAGAGCACTGAGTAGCTTTATCTATTCCAACAGTGAGTAGTTTTTGTCTAAAGTAACTGTAAGCAGACTTATTGCCCTTGCCACCATTAGTTTAGAAAATACAATAAACATACATTTAGGTAACCGTGCAGAACCAAGTTAAAACAATGAATATAAAATATGCCTAAGTTAGCTTATCTGTCCGATGTTGTTCTCTATCAAGGCAGACATTTTTTTGTTTGTTTTGTATCTGACAACAGCCTCGAGGCCAAAAACGTCCCTATTTTTACTTGATCCGGCAGAGTTACCTACCTTCATGTTTATTGTATTTGTCATACAGTCGTTCACCTTCGCAGAAGTTTATTTTAATTGTAGTTTTTTAACTACCATTAGTGTTATGTATGTCAGTATTTATGATTTGATATAAGTGTGTATCTAAAATGCCGGAATTAGGTTTAAGTATTAGTTATGTATTTGTGCCAAAGTGTACGAAACGAATTCCTGAACTGATGTTGTATTTGACAATTTGTTACTGTTGCAATAATGTGTAAACATATCATTTGTGATTTCTGTTACAATATTTCCAAAAAATAAAATCAATAATTCACTAACGAAATTAAGGAAATTAATTTATGTGAAGAAGAACTGAGTGAGTGGATAAGGCCTTAATTAAGTTTCAACCTAGACTATTCTAGACACCTATACGATAAATATTGTAATAACGCGAAGTATGAGTCTGACATGTTACCTAACGAACTGTCTCTCTGATTTCGTTTTATCTGATAATCTCTCTGACAGTTGGTTGTTGAGAAACAGGTGGCCAAGTTTATCGGACCTCCTATACCAGGTGAGTTCAGAGCAGAAATACTGAAATCTGTGAAGATTGAATAAGCGTGTGGTTTGCACATTGCAGTGTCAACACGAATGACCAGGGTTTGAGTCCTGATAATATGACGAACCGTTTTACTGCAATACCTGGTTGTGTGGTATATGCATCGGTACTGTCTTCGATGATGTCGATGTTCAAGGGTTCGAACCTTGCCCGCTGCTTTTACTGTCGTTCTGCGGAACGCTAAGACTGGGATGTAATCATCTTTAAAATTTCAAGAAACATCCGAAACATGTAAAACAAACATTTTTACTGACTGTAGTGTCACGAAATGTTTCTTGAGGCTACCTGGCTACCAGGTTTATGAGCTCAGAAAGTATATAAAATACAAACAAACCATTAAATGTCCTCCTTATAATGGAGTCAAAATAGAAATTATGGTTAATTTTTCACTTGTAATTAAAATGAATTAAACCAGTTGAAGGCAGTTCGAATGACTCAGTGGAAGTGGTTTGAACATATTTATAAAATGCAAATATCTTTATGCAGGCTATTTGTATCACGTTTGATTAATTAATGGTCCTTCTGGTTAAGTCTTACTTTATTGTTGTAGGAATTAATTTCATAATTTTGTTTCGTTTATATATTGTTGTAGGAATTAATTTCATAAACATGTTTCGTTTATGTAATGTTGATCAACTAGAAAATTGTACAATTACAAATTTGTAACAAAAAAAAAAAAGGCGCAGGACACGTATTTTTATGGATATATAGACTGCACTTTGCTAGTGGTTTATTGTACACAAATATTTGTGTATAACGCTTTCAGTAGAGGTAAATTATTTTGTAAATTATTTGAATATGTTTACGACTCGTTAGAAGTCTTGAGCTTAACCAGGTCTGTCTTTTAGTCAACAGAGACGGTATGGGCAGGTATGTGGTGCCACCAAACGGACGACCACTGACATTTAACGGTAAGTGGCTTTTATTGAGAGAGAGAGAGAGAGAGAGTGAGAGAGATAGAGAAAGAGCGTGAGACAAACAGACAGAGAGACAGACAGAGAGAAAGAGGCATACGGACAGAGAGATGGAGAGTGTGGGTTGAGAAAGAGAGACTATCTGATAGTTACGCAGTTAAAATTAAGTATCAGGACTGCTAGCTCTAAACGCTATTACGATCAGTTTAAAAACTACCAACGAAACATAATACGAATTACACACCACTATATTAAAAATAAGTTATTTGATGAAGAACTGATTTACTTCTCTTAGTTGGAAGCGTGGTCGAGGGGCTAAGTGCGCTTGAACTTGGCCTTTGCCTATGAAAGGGGGCTCGAGGTTCGACACCCGACTCAGGCAGAGTTGTGTTTACTGAGCGCCTAAAGGCAGCACGGGAAAACCTTCTACTACATATCCCCTCTTCCCCCCCCCCCCCAACTGGTCCACAACTGAGATTGGACCAAAGTGCTCTGAGCATGCTATAAGCATGAAAGTAGCGCTATATATGGCCATAATTTTTTTTAATTTTTTTATTTACAAGAAACGTCCCAAATATCTTTCTGGAAATTGTACGAGTCCCAACATTCCTACTTACAGATATAGCTTTGACAAGAAAATCGATGCCTATTAATAGCTATCACACGGCACGACCAACGCATAAAAGGACACAACAGAATGAGACACCATGTGCTCCGGAAGCTAAAAGTCTGGACTAGTGAAACTCGTCCCTGTGGAGCATCACGCGAATGCTGGTCGTGCTCTTCATAGCTGCAACTCTTTCGAGAGGCCCAAACAAGAATGGAGAACCGTTTGATCTGAAAATAACTGCGCCGTTTCACCTCAGATATAGGATTACAGTTCTGAACTCTCCGACATGACAAAATGAGAACGAAGAAGAAGAAATAGTACAATCTCAGCTAGACAGAACTTTACGAACTATTTTAATGACCTTTTGTCATTTATGGTAAACTTTGCAAGAAGCTACGGTGTAGCTTGCGTTACATGTAACTAACGTAAACTATATTCTTCACCACTAGGGAAGAGATTTGCAATTTACAAAATGCAGCATAGTATCTTTCGTTGGTTATTAGCTCTTTCTCTCCTAACTGACGATACCAGCGTTGATTCCACCAGAATGTGGTAAATAATTACGGAGAGAAAGAGTTAAAACATTGTCATTCTAACTTTGTATTGTGTCGCTTTGATGTATTGATTCTATTCCAGATGTTCCCACACCTGGACCAGCCAACTACGCCTTTGACTTCAATTTCGTCACTCACAAGTTCCCCGTGTTTTCCTTGGGAGAGAGACCTCCAGAGCCCAAGAGAAGTATCAACAGAGTTTATGTTTTATCTGAAATCTTTTTGATGTTTATTCAAACTTCTAGTTTTATTTGTTACATATTCTCCTAAATAGAAATATCAGTTCTATTTAAATGACTGAAGACAAACTTTTTACCCATTTGTAAACATTTGTAAACATTCATTCTTCTTAACCGAGGAAGCCCACGTTCGAATCCGGATGTAAAATACACATTTTTAATTCGAAATTCGTTAGCTAGGGGTGTGGTGGCTGAGTTGTAAAGCGCTTGGCTTTTAAACCTCGGTGTCTTGTCTTCGAATCTCGGTGATGACAGGAATTTTAAATTTCGGGATTTTTATAACATTCTTAAGTCCACCAAACTCTAATGGGCACCTGCCATTTGTTGGGGGAAAGTAAAGGCGGTTGGTCATTGTGCTGGCCACATGACATCATTGTTAACTGTTGACCATAGAAACAGATGAGCTTTACATCAACTGCCCTGTAGATAGCAAGGTCTGAAAAGAATACTTTACTTTTGTTGTGTGTTAAAGCTTCTCTATCCCACACTCATGCTCACATAAGAGATTGGGCCAGAACGCACTGAGAATGTTGAGGAGCATTAAAGACGTGACATACATAAACAAGGATAAAAATAGTTTGAACTCAACCAATGACTGATACGCTCAGAATATGTGGTAAAATTTGGCCTCAAAACTATTGAGCCTAAGGAAATAACTCATTCAAAAGCATCATTATCTCAATTAACAAAGTAATAATAAAACTAGTTTTTGTGAGAGTGTTTATTGGATCTAGCTGCTAAATTTCACTTTGATTTGAGAGATCAGATCAGAGAGGGGAATCAATTGCCTAGTATAACTTCAGTTTATTTTATTTTAAAGTAGTGTTACGATTTAGTATTGCTTGTGTTTGAAACCTAGTTGTCAATAGAATCTTTAACATTAGGTGCAGACTTTTAAAAAAATACATTTCCTTAAGATAAACAGAAGCGAATCCCAGGCCCCAACAAGTACAATGTGCAGGGGAATGCCGTGTGGGGGAAATGCAAAAAATTTCCGATGGGAATCAAAACTTTTACTTCTGGTGAGTAAGTTTCATTTTTGAATTTTGTAATTACATATTTTATTAGAAATTTATATACAGGCAAAAACCAAAGCGCAGGCGACCCATTGCAAGACCCCTAATGCGATGGATTGATGATGTGGAGGCATATCTGCAACAGCTTGTGGTTAGGGTGTGGAGACGAAAGGCCCAGGAGAGATCTGAATGGAAGGATGTGTTGAAGCAGACCAGAGCCCACCATGGGCTGTAGCACCACTGGAATGGAAGGGTGTGTTGAAGCAGACCAGAGCCCTCCATGGGCTGTAGCACCACTGGAATGGAAGGATGTGTTGAAGCAGACCAGAGCCCTCCATGGGCTGTAGCACCACTGGAATGGAAGGGTGTGTTGAAGCAGACCAGAGCCCTCCATGGGCTGTAGCACCACTGGGATGGATGGATGGATTAGAAATTCATTAGAAATTATTTCATGGACACCGCCTTACGTGGTAGACCACTTACAGATAACTAGGAAGTATAGTGTCGAATGACGCATCGCTTTCAACGGAAGTGGATAACCGTCCGGCTAGGGCCTTTAGTGCTTTTGGGCGCCTCCAGGCGAGATTTTGGTGAAATACATCGCTCCGCCTGCCTACAAAAATCAGTGTCTACCAAGTAGTAATTCTCTCAATTTAGTTTCAACCATTCTTTATAGATCTGGGTACTATACAGAAAGCTGCTGGGAATTCTTGAATGCTTTTACCAAAAATGCGTGCGCCCCATCATGCACATACGGTGGCATGATTGCTATACAAGCAGCGATGTCCATGCAAACGCCGGTATGGACATTATAGAGGTACTTTTTATAGAACGACAGGTACGCTTGGCAGAGTACGTATCCCCCATGGGGGAAGAACAAATGCCAAAAGCAGTCTTTTTTTGTGTGAAATGAAAGGGGGTCGACGTATGGAAACGCCAGCTTAGTCGCCAACTTGTTTTAACTGAAGAGAGCTTAGAGCTGCAAACGGCTTCGGAATAAGACAGCTAGAGACCACACACAAAGGCCGCTGGCTACACATTTTAGGCCAAAAGAAAATCCACCGCCCAGGACAGTCGTATATGCAATACGAAAAATCTAAATCGACCCCGGCGAAAAATGGTTATGTCTGCTCTGGATGTGGCAAAATATGTAAGTCGCAGCCGGGTCTCAGTAATTTCGTTAAATACTTCATTTCTCATTAATCTTCGGCCTTTTTATTATTATGTAATGTTTTATGTTATCATATTTTAATCGTTGCTTGTTGTTGCTTTTAATTATTTTGTCAGAGGTCAAGCCGTCACCCGGACCAGCAGCTTATAACTTACAGAGCCAGAAGCCTACGGGACCAAAGTATTCGATAGGCAGCAAGGATGAGAATGTCATCAGTGGACTGATTAGTAAGCTGGTCTTCATCCCAGGTAGGAACATAACAAGTTATAATTTCTTATTTAAAAATACCTCCTTGGCATTTAGGGTTAATTTGTTTAAACACATTCTCTCTTTTTTTAAGTATCGCTATTTTCTGGTCTATATTGTCAGGGTTGTGTTAAAGCCTTAGCTCGTTTGTCAGGGCCCCTGACATTCCACAGGCACCTTCGCGCTTAAAATAGACTCCCTGTTAACAATGTAATTGTTTAATGACATGAATATAAGTAATAATGACAACTGATGGAGTAATGACATTGAGTCTAAAATATTCTTATATTGTGGTGATAGTAATTAAACAATAATTCTGCATCTTGCTATCACACAACGCAACACAATAGTACGTTCAACACTGGCCCACTGCCGATAATAAACTCCAATCTAATCTTGATAATCCCATAACTAACTCCCTGTAGAGACATAAGAAAAGACAAATGGAAATTTCTAGTCCCAAAACACTAAGGCAGCGAAACAACTGCGAAATGCAGTAATGCCTTAAATGCTCACCCTAAACAGGGGCACACAGAAGAATCTCAAAGACACGTTACACCAGCATAATAACAAGACTCCATAACTCCATAAGTTTAAGGGAAAGACAAGAAAAAAGGTGCGTTCAAAAATTGTGCACCTAATTAACATTGGTGCTAGAATACCATAACCTACGCTCTGCCTTTGAGCGATTAATTATAGAAAGTGTAAGAATATTGTCAAGACTAGCAAGTTTCTTTGACCAGGACAGTGCCGGCCTTAGATAAGAGGAGGCCCCAGGCGAAGTGAATTTGGTGGTCCCAAATAACATAGAAAAATAAAAAAATAAACAGCGAAAACCGTAATATATATTTCAAACCTAGTCAGCAAGTGTACTCTAACAATAACATTGGGCACAAGTTCTGCTATTTCTTCTCTTTTAAAAAAATCTTTTTGAGTCCTGTGCAAGGCACCCACCCATCGGAGACCTTATGTGACTACATAGTTTGCCTATGCCTAAGGCCGGCCCACACCAGTAAAAAGTCTGCCATAGCAGCATTAGCGCGTGCAAAACAAAAGCCTACCTCATTTTCTTAGCTGGCGTAAAGTGCTTCCTAAATAGACCTTTTTCACTTTAACTAAATTCTTGTTGTCTTTAAGGATGGCTGCCTGGACGTGCGGTATGCGCGCTGGACTAACTAATGAAGACCGGCTTCATAAACTGGTCTCTGCGTTCCGCCGTCATCCAGCGCGAGGTTTGGACAGTCGAAACATGTAAAACATTTTACAAACAAACATTTTACAAGTATCTACATTTCTATGTCTACTCTCCTTTTAAGGAGGCTGATGCAGAAATTCAGTCTCTTTTATAATAATGGCCAGGCCACAATTTCTGCAAGCCTTGAAAAAAGAAGGATATAGTTTTTACTTAAGACATTTATTATCGTCTTATTAAACTCATCTGACAAATCACTAAACGAAATGAAAATCTGAGCCCATATTAAATTTGCAACATTGGGATCTTAACAAGGAACAGACTTATTTCTTTTTGTCTTTCTAGATCCACGAAACCCAGGACCAAACTTCTGCCCGTCGTCTGCTGAGTGGCTACAGAAGCCCAAATCTTTTGGTATCCCATATGAGAAACGTAGAAGGGCCAAAGCACCAGGTTAGAAAATGTTAATGACTAAAAGATTTATGAAGTCTTAGGATAAGGTTGTATGTGTGTGTGTGGGGGGGTGTTGTTTTTATACTAACAAATGACTTGTTTATTAATATTTTGGCTTCGTTAATAACTAGAGTAAATAAATTAAACTAGAGATGCAGTTGTTTTATAGCGAGACAAGTCATGACTTCTAGTTTGGGCAAGCGGTATGCGCGCTGGACTGCCGTTCGTGCTTATCAATGGTCCCGGGTTCAAACCCTGCTTTGCCCCGTCGTCCTGCGGGAGGTTTTAACTAGGAAGTAAATTATCTTTAACTCTGAAGGAACATCGGAAACATTTTACAAACAATTTACATAGTTTAAAGTATCAAATTAACACGCACATGGACAACGTAATTATCTTTAAAGAAAGAACGTCCGTATTTATTAGATAAGATAAGCTAATAAAAAGAAGACTACCATTGACGTTGTTATTAGATAAGATAAGCTATTAAAAAAAGGACTACTATTGACCTTGTTATTAGATAAGATAAGCTATAAAAAATAAGACTACTATTGACGTTGTTATTTAGATAAGATAAGCTATTAAAAAAAGGACTACTATTGACCTTGTTATTAGATAAGATAAGCTATAAAAAATAAGACTACTATTGACGTTGTTATTAGATAAGATAAGCTATTAAAAAAAGGACTACTATTGACCTTGTTATTAGATAAGATAAGCTATAAAAAATAAGACTACTATTGACGATGATATTAGATAAGATAAGCTATTAAAAAAAGGACTACTATTGACCTTGTTATTAGATAAGATAAGCTATAAAAAATAAGACTACTATTGACGATGATATTAGATAAGATAAGCTATTAAAGAGAAGACTGCTATTGACGTTTAAAATGATAATAGTAAAGTTCTAAAGAAAGGACTCTTCTGTTATTGTATGATTGTAGTCAGAGAAACTACAGTGTGCTTACTCCTTTTATGTATTGTGTTTAAACCATTTCATGTTCACATCGTTTCTTCGCGAGTGTGTCGGTGTATAATTGATTCACAAACTTACACAAAAATTATGGAAACAGAGAAGTCACTATTCCATGACGATGTCACGGGGGACATTTATCTCGGAAATCAGTTCTAGATTCATCTCTTTTTTTTTTAACTCTAGGTCCTGGCCGGTACAAAGTTCCAGACACACTAGGTGGACCTAAATGGAAAATGGGAACAAAAACGTCGAATGTCAAACCAGTAGGTAGGTAGATAGGTAGGTTTGTAGAAAGGTAGGTAGGTATGTAGGTAGGTAGGTCAACATTATACCAATAGGAAATGTAAAGTATCTCAAATCTTTCTTTCTGCTAAAGTAGATTTATGGCAAACGGTATTTAAGGCAATATGAACACCTGTAATCATTTTTTTTTGCCCGAGTTATATGTCAATACAAATAAAGTTTTTACTAGTCACTCTACAATTACTAATTTGTTTTTAAATTAGAGATAGTTATGCACCCTACATTCTAGAGTCTACTAGACTAATCTAGACCATTACAATCATATAGATCTACTACATAAGTTCTAAAGGCTTTGAAAATATATAAATATCCTTCGTGGTCGAAGATGAGCCCATTTCTCATTTCCTAGGGACTCAAAGATGACTGTAAAGTCCAATCCTCGCTTTAAAAAGCCGGCCGCATACGTGGCATGGGTGGGTTAGGTCAGTTGCAGATAGGCCTGCTTCTTCTCTCAGCTTTTTGTTGGTTCGGTGCTCTTCCACGCTGGGAACTTACCTTCAATGTCACACTTCTTGAAGGAGCTCTTAAGGGTGTTTTGATAGCGCTTGTAATGACTCCCCTAGGAGCGCTTTCCTGCACACTGGTCCCCGTGCAGAAGTAAATAATAATCTATACTATAAAGTAAAATGTAAGGAATACATGTACGTGCCGAACAGAAATCAAAATCGTTTGGCCAGTCTTGATGAAACTTTGCACAAATGTTCCTTGGGTGCTAACTGGAACCGTGACGTATGTATAGTAGCCTTACAACAAACTAAAGACCCTCGAAAAAAAAATTTGACCAACTCTATAAAAGTATTAGTATTTGATGAATCAAGGCCATGTTTACCATGTTTAGATCGAAAGGTTCTAGATCTAATTTTTAAAACTACACTTTGCACTGATAGTTTTTTTACTTTGACACATGAAAATACAAAATATAGTCTATTGATTTCATTATTTAATAAAATTAACCTTCAAATTTGTGTTTCAAAAGCATTTTTACGTAAATTCGTTCCTTATATCTGCGAATTAAGAAGTCATGACGTACATTCTTTCATTAGACAAGACCGAAATGTTACACATCTCTCTATTCCTAGGTCTAAAATTCTAATTAAATGATAGAACTTCTCTTCGCACAGATAGTTTTATACTTTAACACATAAACATACTAATTATAGTCCATTCATTTCATATTTTAATGAAATTAACAATCAAATTTGTTTTCCTAAGCATTTTTCATACATTGCTAAGTCGTATTGACATACATTTCAATAGTTCCATTCACGTATGCGCAGAGCGAAGCCTCCACGAGCGCGCATAAAGAACTCTATCCAAGCCAATATTTAACTAATCTAGTCTAGATCTAGGCTATCTCTAACTCAAGATCTAATTCAAAGATGATAGATCTACTTTATACTTTGACACATGAACATACAAAATAAAATCTATTCATTTCATATTTTAATCAAATATATGTAGGCCTACAAGCAAATGTTTTATTTGAATAAAATGGGTTTAGGTCGATTACCTATTTTGACATTCACGCATTCGCTATATTTATAACATTACATTATTATTACAAAACACATCCAGTGACTATATCGACAGTGATACGCAAATTAGGACCCGCGGGCCGCGGGTAACATACGGCTAGTAATTATTATAAAATGAATCATCGTATGGGAAAACATGAATCTCTCAAATTTATTTTTGTGTTATGTTATACATTATACACGTGAGCCTAAACAAAATAATAAATATCCAACAGATATGCCAGGACCTGCGAATTATGGTTTCAAGTCAACCATTGGAGAGGGACCCAAGTACCTCATTGGTCGAGTAGCTCCTGAAAATCTTTCGAAGTGTAAGGCAATAACGTGCAGGGACACTCAAACAATGACAATGTTACTGACATAAAGACAATGCCATGTGTATTGATGTGTGATGGTACACTATTAAGTATTGAATCTCTTTCACCTGTTAAGTACGGTATGTCTTTCTGGTGGAATGTTGACCTG
>JAZGLO010003937.1:562500-620000 GCA_036873155.1 Biomphalaria sudanica | reverse complement strand
CACATGGACTAGCGAAGGATGTGCTTATCTTCATATTATTTGGAAGAAACATTTTGTAATCTTTAAGATAAGATAAGCAACAACCAAAAAAGTGTTTAGCCTTATTATCTAACTAGAAGCTTCTATAGACACCAGTAGTCTGTGATAATAATTGCAATGTCTTAAGTTGTCATCTGCTACCAGAAACTCAAAAGCATAGTGAGCAAAACTTGCGCCCTGGGCAAGGTACATTAATACCCCCACAATTTTCAATGAACATCCCATAGAAATATAGGCTGCATCGTGCCCCCCTTGCTCTACCCCCACTATGCCTCTGTGCTCTCCTTCTTTGCGAGTAAAGTGTAAGTAGGGACTGAGTTGATTCTATCACTTTTGGTTGGTGGGCACTTTTGTTACGCTTTTTGCCTTTAAGCTAGCCAAAAAGAAAACTCACTTTGGCATAGGGACATAGTATAGGTGGGAACCGTTTGATCGTCTAAGAGCTGAGCCGAAGGCTCTTCGAGCTCTAAATTTGAAAACAAAAAACCTGTTTGAGCGTCAAACAGTAAAAAAAAACAAAAAAAAACTATGTGAACACACAGTTCTGGAAGAGACCCAAGTCAATGCCCATTATTTCCGATGCATCTGGTCCCCGATCGCATGGGCTAGACATGGCCGAAGGCCGAGTGCACCGGGAACCTCCGCCTTTTTCCTATGTTGTACCAAGCTAACCGTGGAGGACTCGCCATTAGTGTAAACGGTCCCTTGAGGAACGGCGCATGGATTACCGACAGGACCATGAGGACTCTCTTTCATCTCCGCTCCGTGCAATGAGTAAACTCTCACCTACCCGTGGCCATCCCCACGGGAGTTTTGTTTTGCCATTCATTTAGCCTAGTTACCCCTAGTTACCCCCTCAAGTAACTGTTTCCACCCGAGTGCCAAGTTGAGGCAGAACAGCGTACCCGGGTAGGTGTTAACCTGTTGGTAGAATGGAAACATCCAGGCAACACGGCACTGTAAGAATTCACAAAATCAGTATTTTTTTTGGTAGAAGAAGGCAGTGGAAGGCTAAGAACACATTGTAAAAGACACCTGCCGTTATATTGCTATTAAATTTGAACTGAGGTTATTACGGCGTCTTCTAATAACTTTGTAACAACAAAAAATAATTTCTCTGGAAGGTACTTCTTCAATTCTTGTGATGTCGATGTCTCGCGAAGATAAACTTGTTTACTTCCCATGGTTTACTTAAGAGTGGCGGAGGTCCTCATTAAGCTAAACATTCACACTCCCCGATACGCGTGCACATGCTCGGAAATCACACACACACACACACACACATGTAACAAAGAATAATGCTGCCCAGGTAGCAGCTGTTGGTGTCAGTCTGACATGTCAGTCAATCCTGGTATACACTTAACTGACTTCGACGTTCTGACATCGCACACTTACAAAGTATGACCTCTGACACTTCTGACATGTCGCTGACATCTATATGGACATCATTTATTACTATTACAAAATGTCTTTTTAATTGTGAAAATTTTTTAATTGCCTAATATCGTGTATACTAAAATATTGGTATTATTAGAAGGTTCTCAGTATTTCATTAGTTTCCACACACTTGTAGCAGTAAAGTTACTTGCAAATCAATAAATCAATACATAATTCTACTTCCAGATTGTCCTCAGCAAATTGTAGCAACTCCTGTTCTTAAAATCGTAAAATCTTGGATAGTTCTACAATTCAGAGGCGCAGTGAGTGGGCGCGATGCCTCAGGCGCCACCATCGTGGAGGGGGGGGGGGCACACAAAAAATTATTGTAGATATTTTAGTTAAGTAATACTTTCTAAGGCTATTTGTATTATGGTCTATTGGCTACATCCTGAAATTTATAATGCAGAAATTTTCAATAGTAATTATGAAATTTTTAGAAAAGATAGGGCTGATAATCATGGAGGAGTTCTTCTAGCAATAAAAAACACTCTTATTGCTGAAGAAATTACCTTACCTAACTCAAAAAATATAGAATCAACATTTTGTAAAATTAATACCACCTCAACATCCCTAATAATAGGCAGCATTTACAGACCACCAAATTCTAGTTTAGAATACATGCAGGAACTATGTAATCAGATTACTACACTTAAAGAGACAAAAAAAAATGCAGTTTTTTGGATTATGGGTGATTTCAACATACCTGATATAAATTGGAAAACACTAACCATAGATAAACACCAAAACCTTAAGGACATAAATGAGCTTTTCATAGAAACTTTACACAACCTAAGTTTAGATCAAATCATTAAAAAGCCAACTAGATTAAACAACACATTAGATCTCTTCTTAACCAACAGACCTGGATTAGTAGTTGATTCTGATATTATCCCTGGTCTATCAGACCATGAGATCATAAAAATACACAGTCAGATAAAAGCAGTAGCCAATTCAAAACCCAAAAGAAAAATCTTACTCTGGAATAAATGTAACCTAACACAACTACACCAAGCTGCATTAAACTTTCAACAAACATTCTTATTAGAAAAAGACATTAACCAACCAGTCGATGACCTCTGGAATTTCATTAAAAACCATCTTAAAAGCATTATAGAAAATCATATACCAACTAAATACACATTAAACAAAATAAATAAATGCTGGTTTAATAATAGACTAAAGAAGCTTTGTAAACAGAAGGAAAACCTATATAGAAAATTTAAAGAAACTAAGGCAGAAAGAGTTTACAAAAAGTATATAAAAATTAAACACTTAACCCAAAAAGTAAGCAGACAGATGCAGAGTGAATACATAAACAATGTAATATCTAAAGATAACAACAAAAACCTATGGTCATACATTAAGTCTAAGAAAATGGAAACAAAAGGCATAGCGCCATTCAAAGATGAACATAACATAAAACATAATGATAATGAAACTAAAGAAAACATCCTAAACAAATACTTTGCATCAGCATTCTCAGCCCCAGGAGACAAAGACATATTACTGAATTTGAACCAAGTAGACAACATAGAAGATATAGTAATACAAGAAAATGGAATTCAAAAACTATTAGCCAACACCAAACCAAATAAAGCGTCTGGACCTGATGGTATTCCAGCTAGATTACTCAAAGAACTAAGCAATGAGCTAGACCCAGTGTACAAAATACTCTTTCAGGCTTCACTTAACCAGGGCAGAGTACCAAAGGACTGGAAAGAAGCTAATGTCACCCCCTATTTAAAAAAGGAGAAAAATCTGACCCAGGAAACTACAGACCAGTATCACTTACCAGCATCACATGTAAAATACAAGAACACATAATATGTAGCAACATCATAAACCACTTAGACAAACAAAATGTCCTCACACCATACCAACATGGCTTTAGGAAATATAGATCATGTGAAACACAACTAATATTACTAATTGATGATTTTTCTAAAGGTTTAGATAATAATGAACAAATAGATGCTATCTTACTAGATTTTTCTAAAGCTTTTGACAAAGTTCACCACCATAGTTTGCTTAAAAAATTAAAATATTTTGGCATTAATGGTCCACTGCATCAGTGGATTAAAGATTTTCTGATAGGGAGAGAACAAACTGTAATAATAAATGGCTTTAAATCAACACCGATAACAGTAAACTCAGGTGTACCTCAAGGAACAGTCTTGGGTCCACTACTATTTTTAATTTACATAAATGATTTACCAAATTGCATTACTTCAGGAACAAAAGTCAGAATATTTGCAGACGATGGCATAATATATAGAACAATAAAAACAAAACAAGACACAGATATTTTACAAAGAGAATTAGATGAATTACAGAAATGGGAATCAAATTGGAGCATGTCTTTCCACCCAGAAAAATGTCAGTTGTTAAGAGTAACAAAAAAAACTAAAACAAATTAATTCCACTTATCTTATTTATGGCAAACCAGTAACAGAGACTAAAAACGCAAAATACCTAGGTGTTATAATAAATGAAAAACTGTCATGGAATCCACATATTGATGAAACTATAAAAAAATCAAACAAAGCATTAGGATTTATTAAAAGAAATTTCTATAAATAAATAAGAACATAAAACTATAATGTTATTTAACCTTGGTTAGGACAATAATAGAATATGCATCATCCATATGGGACCCCTCAAATCAAGAAAACAGACACAAAATAGAGCAGTGAGATTCATAACAAATGAATATTCACATTTGACTAGAGTAGCACCTATAGTAAAATCACTAAATTCAGAAAGCCTTCAGGACAGAAGACTCAAAAGTAAAGTAGCAATTATACATAAAACACTGAACCCTAATCTTCAAATACAAAAACAAAATTTAATAAAATACTCAGAAAGACACAATGATAAAGGCACATTCCTCATCCCAAATGCTAGGACAAATTTGTACAAATACTCCTTCTTCCCTAGTGCTATTAGAGCATGGAATGGGTTGCCTGAGCCAGCCTGGAAAACCAGTGACTTGGCAGAATTTAAGTCATTGGTTAATATGCATGACTAAATGCATGACGCGTAGGACGTAATCATCTTCTTTTTGAAGTAACGTCTGTATTATATAAGATAAGATAAGATATATTATTATTATTTCTATGTATGGCTCATGGAATTGAAAATGGGTGAGGGCTGGGGGCGCAAATAAAGTTTCTTGCCCCGGGCACGTTTTCCTCACTACGCCTCTGCTACAATTGTAGACAAATTTGTAATAAGTCTGTGTAAATTTTCTTAGGATCATGCGGTAAAAGTGTTTTTTTTTAATCTCTAAAACCAGAAGAAAGAGATGGGCCTTGAAAGTGACCAGTGGACGTCATGACCACAACGGAGTTCTGATCTCTTTCGTCATAGTGCCCCTCTTTCATACATCTCCGATACGTCTTATTAGAGCGTCCACCTACTTGTCTTATTAGAGCGTCCACCTACTTGTCTTATTAGAGCGTCCACCTACTTGTCTTATTAGAGCGTCCACCTACTTGTCTTATTAGAGCGTCCACCTACTTGACTTATTAGAGCGTCCACCTACTTGTCTTATTAGAGCGTCCACCTACTTGTCTTATTAGAGCGTCCACCTACTTGTCTTATTAGATCGCCCACCTACTTGTCTTATTACAGCGTCCACATACTTGTCTTATTAGAGCGCCCCCCCCCTACTTGTCTTATTAGAGCGCCCCCCCCACTTGTCTTATTAGACCGCCCCTACTTGTCTTTTTAGAGCGCCCCCCTACTTGTCTTATTAGACCGCCCCTACTTGGTCTTAGTAGTGACGTCAACATTACTTGCATGTCATGCATTCAACTTTTCTTTTCTTCTAAAATAATCTTGACGCAATTATTAATGCCGTGCTACTCTTCAACCACACAGGTCCCGCCCCTGCAGACTGCCAAGACCTGGACTTGATCAATGTCAACAAGCGAAAGGCCCCGAGTTATTCATTTGGCTGGAAATATGTGGAATATGTCGGTAAGTCGGGCATACATTCATTTCTGCTCTTAAGTCCAACAAGAGTTATCGCCATGTTAGATAGTACTAGTATATAATAAATAGTGTCAAACCTGCGGTCTTCAAAAGTATTGGTGGTCTATCTCTGGCTTTATTGAATCTCTAATCTCTAATCTAATCTGCCCCTTTCGTCGTAGGGGTGCTGTGACAGTTCGTGTAACCAAATCCCTCCCCTTTTCCTGATCAGCAGCTGTACATAGCGGGATCAAATCTTATCTTATATACTACAGACGTTACTTCAAAAAAGAAGATGATTACGTCCTACGCATCATGCATTCAGTCATGCATATTAACTAATGACTTCAATTCTGCCAAGTCACTGATTTTCCTGGCTAGCTCAGGCAACCCATTCCATGCTCTAATAGCACTAGTGAAGAAGGAGTATTTGTACAAATTTGTCCTAGCATATGGGACGAGGAATGTGCCTTTATCTTTGTGTCTTTCTGAGTATTTTATTAAATTTTGTTTTTGTATTCGAAGATTATGGTTCAGTGTTTTATGTATAATTGCTACTTTACTTTTGAGTCTTCTGTCCTGAAGGCTTTCTAAATTTAGTGATTTTACTAAAGGAGTTACTCTAGTTAAATGTGAATTCGTTTGTTATGAATCTCACTGCTCTATTTTGTGTCTGTTCCAGTTTCTTAATGTTTTCTTGAGTTGAGGGGGTCCCAAACAGAGGATGCATATTCTATTATTGGATATCAACAGAGAGACCGGTCCATTCTTTTACAGAATCTAGCAAGCCTTTCTTTGGACGACTCCCTGTGCTCCCTCCACTGTTACAATCTGATCGAACCAGTTCAACTTTTGTCTTTTTACAGTAATTAAGACGTTTTTTTTCCTTTTAACAAGTCAGAGTGTTGACTAGTGAAAGAACACACTCATGTGCCTTCTTCCTCTGGTTTGATACCCAGCATTTATTGAATCCACATGGTTTAAACCACATCTACTTTAGTAGGACAACATGACCTCATTGAACCAAGCTTTCTCTTTCTGAAATCATGACATGCTGAAACCGCAATCTACATCTACGACTACTCTTCCTAGTTATGTTTAAATGGAAACACTTCACTGTATCTGTAAACACCTGCGTACTTTGATTGTTTACGCTTGTTTATGATTGTTTCGATAGACGCCCAAGTAGTCTCCCTTATGACCCTGAAACGTTCTTTGATGATGCATATCTTTGAAGAAATTTAGGTCAGTGACTTTCAAGAAAGTAGACCGGAAACTGCAAGATTTTTTTTTTTTTGACATGATCGACTCCAAGGCAAATTATAACCTGAGCCAACTATGATTCTCAGTTTTTAAAATCCGATTTTTTAAAATTAAAAAATAGGTTCATTAAAAAAATATGCAAGAATTAAAGAGACAGTGTTACAATTTAAATCAATGTGCTTAAAGATATTAAAAAGTTACATTTAAGTATAAGACCTGTCTTCGAATCCTAAGATTAATAAGGTGCACAATACTTCTCGTAGCATCTGCGACCTACATATTTTGGTTGTCCGGTAACTTCATCCCCGGTCACTTACTGAAGTGACTGGGGATGAAGTGACCGGGGATGAAGTGACCGGGGATGAAGTGACCGGGGATGAAGTGACCGGGGGATGAAGTGGTCGGGGATGAAATGACCATATTTTGCCACATCCAGCGCATACATAACCGTAGTCCGCATGTAATATATTTAGGTTCTCTTTTTGCCGTCTACGTCTGTCCTCGGTAGTTCATTCTTACTTTAGTTTCCAATGTGGGACTCAATGATCCGGTTTAGTGAATCTAGTTGTAGATTTGTAGCTACGATACTGCTAAACGGCATTTAGTCAAAAAATAATATATTCTTATTATTTGTTTACTATATATAACAAACGAAATATAAAACAAGCCTATCTTGGGGGAAGAACCCCACATTTAAATCTATATTTCACAAAGTAATTAATTACCAATAATTAATTGAATAATTGGTTAATTATTTTATTAATTCGTGTTTTGATAGTTACAATAAATAATATTTAAAGTTTTAATTTGATCATAGAAATAATGTTTACAATTATCAACGGGGACTAAACCCAACACACTTAGCTACATCTCTGAATACTGAACGATTTCCCTTGTTGGTGTCAAACAAAATAATTAATTACCAGTAAATAATTTACTAATTGTTTTATTTTTATTGATTTATCTATTTTCTTAGCCAATAAATAATTGTGCGAAGTTTCAACTTAATACAATAATGGTTGTGGAGAAATAACGTGTGCACAATTTTGACCAACAGACAGAGTTTGGTGCACCCTAAGGATCCCGAAATTCAATATCCCAGTCTTCAGTGAGATTCGAACCCTGGATATCCAGGCTCGGAAGCCAAGCGCTTAACCACTCAGCCACCGCGTTCCTGATGTTAACAGAGGCCCCTGTGAATATGTGAAATAGTTTCACGTGACTTATTTATTTATGATTCTATTAGACGCCATTTTGTAACCTTAGAAAGCTTTTCGCTTTAACGGTAAAAAAACAACAACAAATGTTCTTATTAAAAGCGTTAATAACAAAGATTTATTAGCCCAGTTTTACTGATAGGAAGATACAAATAGTCTTGAGGAATTATTTCGAAATTTATAATAATGGCAATGTCTTCGATTCCAAAGGTCAAGGATGAGTTCGGTGTATCACTTGAATACGCTAACCCAGTTGCGACATGCATATTTTTCAGTATCTAGTGCAGACTAAGCCGTTGTCTTTCCGTCTTCTGCACCTGTCTTCAATGATGGTCTCCTTCGGGTTTCAAATGTGTGTCCCGCTTCCTTTGTGAGAGCTCTCCAACTGTCTCTCTCAGAGACCATCTTCTGCCAGCTCCTTTCTTCTATGCCGGTGAGGGCGAAATGGCTTCTGAGTTGATCTTTATAGCGCTTAATTTCATAGTTTGATAGTGTTTTTGATATGTGAAAGTGGGTTTATATAGTGCGTGTCGTGCCTGGATGTAGGCTGAGTCTAGACTTAGGTATACGTTTTCGAATTGAACTCTTCGTGGGGCGCGGTGGTTGAGTTCTAAGGTGCTTATTTGCCAAAGTGAGAGAACTTGAGTTTCAATCCCATTTAAGACTGAGATTTTGACCTTTGGAAAGGTGAAGGCCGTTGGTAGTTGGGCTGGCCCGCATTGCGCCATATTTGACCATTGGGTGCAATGAATGCAGATGAGCTTTAGATTTTCGGCCCCCATAGAGTTCAAGTTCTGAAGAGGGTACATTTACTTTTTTATAGTGCCATTATATTAAATGCGATGAAAGCAAACGCATTATATTGTAAGCCTAGAGTTTATAGTTATTGCAATTCACTATATCGATGACTTCAGAACCTCTAAGGCAGACCCGACCTATCAGTTTGTTTGTCAGTGGCGGCTATTTGAGGCGTAGATTGAACTAGCGCATCTGTAATGAAATTTAAGATTTGAATCTTCTTTTGCAATAATTAAGAATATAAAATTTGCACAATACATATAATTTATTAATGTAGTTTAATAGGTTGAAAAGATTGTGCATACTTGCACGAGTTAGTTACGGAATATATATACAATTACTTAGCATTCCGTGGCATGCCGCTATGAGTAGGTAAAAGCAATCTCTTGACTGACAATTAATTACCGAAGTTACCATCATGGAAGTCATGGTAATTACCCATTTCTGTGGAACGCAAAGATACTGAAAAGCGTGCGAGTCAACAGGAGAGTACGAGTGTGTTTGCGTTTAACTCTGTGCGTGTGTGTATGTTTTCTTTTTTTTTTCGTAGACTTAAAAGTTTGGGAGGACGGGAAAGAAATAAAAAAATTAAGTTGCCTGGCAACCGAGCAGACGTTAAACTACGGGGACATCCCGTTGACTCCAGGAGAAGGTAATTTATAGAATTAAAGAAACCATCTTCTCGTCCTCACGAATTAGTTCCCTTGTATCGGTTATCTTCCATCTGTATGTCATATACATGTCTTCCATATTTGTTTTAAATCGGCCCAGATGTAAACATTATTATAGTCTGTCTGCGTGTCTGTCCGAGAGTACGGCGGCGGCGAGGATGCACTCGTTCCCCCCTGTCTTGAAGGTCCACCTACTAAGTTCAGACTAGACTGTGGGGGTGGGGAGAGTGGGGAAAGTAGAAAAGAGGGGGGGGTCGTCGGGTGGAAAGATTTAGGTCAGCATCATTACCTGGTAGACTATGTTTGACAACCACAGGTAAATAAAATAGTTTGAGGTTTAGACACACTGATCCCAGTCCAGTGGCGGAGAAAATAATGTAGAAAACTACAGCCACTATGGCATCAAGGAAAGGGAGAGAAGCGCTATATGATGGAACGACATTGTTCTGATTAAAAGAAGAAAAAGGTGACGTTCCCACCCTTTCAGACCACGTGATCTATGGAGCAGACGATGTTAAGCTCATCTATTTCTTTGGCTAACGGTTAACGAGCAGGGTGTCATGTGGCCAGCACAACGACCAACCGTCTTTAACTTTCCTCAACAATGCACTTAGGGGCGCCCTTAGGATCCCGAAATGTTAAAAATCACAGTCTTCACCGAGATTCGAACTCAGTTTTCCAGGTTCGGAAGCCAAGCACTTAACCACTCAGCCACAGCGTTCCCATGGTTATGATTGGTAGGCCAAAAACTTTTGTACTCTTTCAAAACCCTTTAGTATTGGCAAAAAGTAATGTGAATAGCTCTTTGAAGTGCACATAGAAAGGTGGCCAATATTTACAAAATTAAACGAAATGTTTAGCAATTGATTTAAATAGATAACTAGGTTTTTTTTTAAAATGATATTTTCACCATCATTTGTTATATTTATAAAATTACAGGGACTGCATTCTACTAAAAAAAAACAATACACACCCATACACACATACTTACATAATAATAATAAGGCTCGCCTTCGAGTCCGAAAAATAATGAGGAAAGCACTATTTCCCTTGGCTACGCAGCCCCAGCTATGACCTACATATTTTGCAACAAACAGGGCTAGCATAACCATTGTCCGCCGGTGGTTAATAGATTCGTATATATGCGCGTATATATATATATATTACATATATATATTACATATATATATATATTACATATATATATATATATATATATATATTACCTATATATTACATATATATATTACATATATATATATATATATATGCATATATATTTTTAGTATCATGTAGACTAAGAGAGAGAGAGAAAGAGAGAGATGATATATAATATATATATAATTAACGACTGGTAATGGGGAAAAGAATATGGTATAAATGTTTAAAATGATAATTACAGGCATTTCAAATTAAATTTTAAATGTAATAGTTGTCTATATAGAATTATCTAAATATTATACATATTTTTTTAATGACACCTTTTTTACCAAACATAAAAACAGGAAGTTGCGTGATGCAGACTATATAAAGAATTACTTACCCTTAGTCTTCGGTCTTCTTTCTGGTGAAGTTAGAATTGTGTCCTCATGTCTAGATATAATTATCATTTACATCTAGGTCTACATTGTCCGCTTTTTAGTGGATAGACTTTGTGCTTTAATAAACATGTAATCGCACATATAAAAATTTAAAACTTTAGATGCAAATTTAAAAGAAAAAAATATTGTTTCCATCTGTTTACTGAGAAAAAGTTTCTTGGACCTCAATAAAAAAAAAATGCTTTTTCTTTGGAAGATCACATATAAAAGAAATCCATGGTGCAAGCTTGCCAGAAAGGCTTAAAGAAACTTTAAAGCGCATCCATGGGCAGCAACTGAAGATAGTACTTTGCTTTTGACTGGGAGACTCGGCCAGGTGCTTGCTGGGAAGAAACGTTTTTTTCTTTATTTTCGTTTCTTTGAATTATTTTTTTTTTCCACGCCATCGCTCTGCGCATTTTTTACCTGGCAATTCCGTTGGCAAAACTAAAGGGATTGTCTTCCGGTTTTGACACGCTCTCCCGGGCATGTTTAAATGTGCTCACCTAAGACTTGGTGCACTTTAGCAACTCGGATAATAATTCTATTAACCTTGTCTAATTAGGGTGATGTAGTGTGCTGAGATACAAACTCGAATCAATTCGACACCACGAAACGGCAAGAGATTAGTAGATACTTGTCGATAGTTTCCAATACTTTAATAAATTACTCGCTTGGACAATAGGTGTCATTCATAGCGATTAGTCCCACTTGCAATGTAAAATGTCTCACTTCTAAGTGCAATATGTCCCTCTCGCTAGAACATTACGTCCTACTCTAGGGCAATAACACTCAAGCGCTCGGGCGATAGGGCTCACATTTAAAGACCATATATCCATGTTGAATCATAATATGTCCTACTCAATTATATTAAGTTCCACTAGCTAGGGCAATGATTGCTAGATGGTCGTGGGATATGCGCTCTGTACTGTCGTCTTAGTGGTCACGGGTTCGAACATAAATCAGATTAAATCTTCAATTCTCAAGGAACACACGAAACATGTAAAAAAAAAATGGTCTTACTAACATTGACAGTAAATGTCACTTTCTCATCCAATGTACATTTACGTATTTCGTAGAACTGACCTACTGTCCGACTGTTCAGAAAGATTTAAGCTAAAAGATTGGTGCAAGAATAATAAGATCTTGTAGAGAATTTATAGTGTTGAGATTATTGAATAACTCAATGACACAGACTCTTCTCTGTTCGTCTGATCTCTTTTGTGGGATGTTGCTGCTGTTGTTGTTTTGAATTGAAAATAAAACATTGTAATCAAAACGAATTCCTACTACAGCTCAATACATCAGCCTTAATCTAAGTCCTAATTTTAATCCATAAAATTCAAGTCTATTACAATGCTTGCCAGTGGTTCTCAAAGTATATACTAATTAAAATTAACATATGTCAAGCAGACATCTGTTTCATTTGCACAATATTTTGAAAAATATATAGGTCGATCTTTCGTTACAATTTCAACTGAAATTCAACCCAATGCTTTTTTATTCATTAGACGCTAAACACTGCAACAAAACATAATAACTTCGAAGAGCTCGCTTGCTCGTGGTAGATTTGAACCGCTTCCCATCAACGCCAATGCTTTTAATTTATTTTAGCCAGTTACACTTGCACTTTTGTCAAAGCGGATTAAAAACAAAAAGTACCCTCAAAATATCCTCAACTTCAAATTAGCTTCCAAACGTTGACCAGTGTTTTCTCTGCTGGAGTCTTCGTACCCAACTTTGTATCATGTGTATTGTTACGGTGGGTAGCCCCCAATCACACGGTTGCGTTGGTGGTGACGACCTCGCTAAGCATGCAGACAACATGAACGACCGAGAACGGTAAAGGAAGTCGACAAGGCGAGCACATTGCGCAATAAAAATGAATGAAGCTGCTAAAGTAGATCGGTCTTCGGGTGTTCATCCAAGTTTTGACTCTCCGCGATTCATGATAACTTTTTATGTCACGCTACTTTCATGCTTATAGCAAGCTCAGAGCGCTTTGGTCCAATCTCAATGTGGACCAGTGGGGGGAGGGGGGTATCTGGGAGAATGTTTTCCGTGCTGCCCGAGTCGGGTGTCGAACCTCGAGCCCCCCTTCATAGGACAAAATCACGATGCATAGAAAACTTTCAAAATCACGTGATTTACTGAACTATCGATGTTAATGTTCTCAGATTTCAAGGGCAGAAAAAAATTGTCAGCATGTATCTGTCCTTTCTGTTGTTAATACCAAGTGTCATTTCAAGTGCAAATGACAAAGAATTAGGCCTGTATGATGTCACCATGCTTCTTGTGTCATCTGACCCATATGATATTGCCATATAATATCGTTCAGAGATGCAGTCTTTCAAAGAAATATTAAATAGATATTTGGCTGTTTCTTTTCTATCAAGTTTTCCAAACATCGTCAGGTCATGTATGTTATTTGTTATTTTGCCTGCGACAGTTTGTTAAGCAGAGCAGTCATTCAGAAGATGTGATTGATACAAATGATTGAATAAGTCCTATGAAACATGGCAGTTTGCCTTCACTGCCTGCTCTTTCCATTGAGCGAAAAACAGTCACAACTTTAGAAAAAGATGCCCCGATTTATGACTTTTCTACTCAGAAGGCCTGAAACTTTAGCAAATAAATGTTTATAGATCTATGCGCTGTTAATTTCATCATTTCTTTGAAAGTAATAGTGCAAGGTAACAGGAGAAATAACTTAAAGCTCTATCAGCTCAAAGGCTTACGCATCGTTAAACATATTCATACCAAGATTAAAACAGTTTTTTCCCAACCTTTTTCCTTATCGGAACACTGTGCACATTCTGGGTATCCACCAAAATACTTTGCTTAATTTTAGAGAGGTTAATCATTCCAGTAGTTCGAGGAACACCTATACAGGCCTAGCGGAACACTAAGGGTTCCGCGGAACACAGTTTGGGAATCCCTGGATTAGAGAATCTAGAACTAGATACTCAATGACATAGGAGGCACGCGTAACTACAGAATGTTAGTGATAATTACAGATCGGTAGAGACGGTAGTGTAAACCGGAGAACCATTTGCCAAAAGCGGGCGACTTACCGAAATAGATTCCGTGTACTTAGAGACAGACGGCAATAATTGGCAGTTGTTGCCCCCCCCCCCCTTTTTCATTAACGGTAAGACTGAATTAAGTATGGAGCCGCTGCTCACTGGCATCATGCATGACGTCTGCTGTGAGGGGAAAGTTCTAAACACAGTGTACATGGGATTACCTAAGGTGATGGGGGGGGCGCTCATAATGGAGGGGGGTGTGTGGATGAATGAGGTGTATAAACAAATCTGATTTGCACGTATTAACATCGGAGCGGAGGATCGCTGTTTGTGGGGGAAAGGATTCTGCTTAGATATCTCTTTATCTTATCAATCAGGTGTAATAGAAGGAACACAAGATAATAATATAATTGTTCATGTTTTCTACTTGGTAATAGAAGTGTGTAAACGCTTACACCAATTTTTGTTAACCATTCTGTTTTAAAAATAAGAAACACATTTTTAAAATTACTCCTAAACAGAATAAACCCAACAAACAAACCCACCTGTAGACAATGCTCAGATTTAATTAAAGGCTTTAAACAAGCCTCGTTTTAGAACAGCGTACTTTAACACGCACACACGCGCGCAAAGTATTTAATAGATGACTTTAAGGTCGTAATAACGTCTTTACAAACAACATTTAAAAAAAAACAACAACAGATTTTGCAAAATCAATTGCATCCCTACAAGAAGCCCATAATGGATTAGAATTTCTCTGATAAGAGACGTTTGAGCCAGACTACATTCTTTTGTCCTCACCCATCTCTGTAATTATATATCAAAATTTAATTAAAATTGAAAACAATAAGACTCATGAAACTATCTATAGGCAATGTTTTTTTGCAATATGAAGAGAGACAGAAAGTGAAAGAGATAGAGAGAGAGATGTAATTCAAAAAAGGTTCATTGTTTGTCTTTTAAAGTAGCCTCGGGTTACACTGATCGGTTGACCATAATATATAGCGCTATACTGTCTAAAGTTTTAAATATCATTTATATTTTCCCATGTTTTAAACTGGGAATAATTTTGTTACAATTTTAAAGTGTAAGTGTATTATGTTTTTTAGCTGCTACAGCTTGTGCATAGCCGAAAGAAGCGCCTTTTTGAGTAGCATTAAAACTGGGGTACTACTTTTAGTAAGAAAAAGACGTTGAAATATTCGATATAAAAGCATGTCCGTTCATCACTCCTGTGAACTAGCCACGTCAGATCCGGCAACTGGTTAGGTCATATCCGGCAGCTGAAAAGGTCATATCCGGTTAATACAAAAAAGATTAACACCACGGGTCAACATTAAGAAAACATTTTTTTTGGTAGGAAAAAAAAGCTTAGTGGACACCCTTGAAGATAAGATGTCGTCTGCTGAGCTGCACGCAAACAAAGATCAATAACAAAGCTTATGATTTAGCCCCCACCTGGAGATGGTGGCGCCATAGTTTAAACAAGGTGAACACCAGAGGCGAGATGAAGTCCAGGAGTGCGCTCCACCGACATTTGTTACATACAGTTGTGGTCAACCTAATATCGTTCTTTCTAAAACAAAGTATTAATAGGAAAAATGTATTTTGTGAAATAGTAGTAAAACTAGAAAGTATACAAGGGGCAAGTAATAAAAAGATAAATATGATGAAAACATTTTTCAAATAAAAACTCCCCGGAAGTAAAAAATGTCTGACGCATTTCCGTTTCATGTTTGTCAAAAATGTCGGAAAAAAACATGAATGGCGTAGTAGAGTGCAAAGGTCAACAATTAGCAAGGTTAAAAGTTTACAAGCAATCGGAATGGTGGTTCTTTCCTCTAGCCAACTTTTTGCTGCTGAGTCTGTGCCAGTATAAGAAGCGTTCAGTTCTTTAATGCTATTTCCCACTGCCGCTCATACTTTTGGTGATGCTGGGCTATTACGCTGCTTATTACAAGCTATCCCAACACGACCAACGCATCATATTTCTCCCCGGAACCTCAAAATTAGGACTTGTAAAATTCGCCATTGTGGATTGTCACCAGAAAATGCTGACCATGTCCTGAATTCTCCATCCAGAGGTCCCAACAAGAGACTGGCCCCAAAATACCTCAATAGAAAGAAAACCTTTACGGAGTGCTGCCTGGTCTGGAAAGTACTGCGCAGTTCATCGGACATATTGGTCTACTCGTCAGAACCCTTCAACATAATAAAGAGATCGTAGAAGAAGAGGGTGAAGAAGGAAGAACTGGGTTTTTTTTTGGTGGTGGTATTGGGGGTCCATATAAGTTTAATTAGCCTGATGACGTATTTTTTTTTTTTTGGTTATCTAACAAGAAAGACAACTCCACCTCACAGCAGGACATTATACGCTGACCTCCCCTTGAGGTCTGTCTTTAAAGAAAATAGGTTTGGGGGGGGTTGCGCGCTTGTTTTCTAACGTCTGGTTTGTCCTCGTGACTCAAAGATCGCTTTCAGTTTTTGATTTTCTAATTTACTTCTTCTTCCACCTTGTCTATCTTGCTGTATCTTTACCGAACTTTGAAGAAGCTTCTCTATTTACAACCATGGTTGTTTCTAGCTAAGCCATGGACTAAAGGGGAGGGGGGGGTTTAAGCTAGAGTGGGGGGGGGGGACTGTTTGTGTCTGATTCGTTCATGCACACGTTTGCCCCCCCCCCCCAAAGCCTCAAACCAAATTGACGTGTTTATGAAGGGACGTGACTCTGTGCAAGAATTAGGGTTAAAGGTCGGGAACGATTTATAATGAGGAAGCCGAAAAAAATATGAAAAGGAAAAAAAATGGTTTTGGGGGGGGGGTCTAAACAAGGTGAAAACCAGAAAGGAAATGGTTGTAAAAATGTTTAGAAATGTGTGATATTTAATTATTCAATGTAACTTTTTTTTCATATATCGGGAGATGTCGCGGGTTAATATTGTTAGCAACCTGCTGCAAGGTGTGATTCTATGTATTAATTTCTTGTAGCGTGATTTTTAGTTATTTTAGTGTGAAGTTAAGAACATTTCTTTTTCTATTTCCTGTCCAACAGAGATTTATCTCCATTTAGTGATTGTGTGCCTACCTAATAACTACCTGTCAGTCTACAGTAACTAATTTCTCGATTCTTCTCAGTCATTTTACTGTGACTTGTCCATCTTTGTGTCAATTTGATTTTTCTTTAAGCGAAAGTAAACATCTGTTATTGCTCTTTGTAAAATGTTGTAAAATGTTTTACATGTTTCGGATGTTCCTTCAGAGTTGAAGATAGTTTACTTCCTAGTCCAAACCTCCCGCAGGACCACGGGGGATGGGAGCGGGCAGGATTTGAACCCTCGACCATAGATAAATCCGAACGACAGTCCAGCGCGCAAACCGCACGACCAGGCAGCCATCCAGGCTGTAATGTGTGTGTGTGTGTGTATATATGTTTCTATGGGGACAGTGGAAAGAGGGTAGCCATTGGTTGTGAATGATGCAAGAAATGTAGTCTTAGTTAAGGGAGACGACTCCAGAACCTGAGACTAAAAGGTTGTGTTATGGTAGTTGAGTTAGATTTTGTTTTAAAAAATATTATTACTTAAGTCTAGTACAATTTTATTGCTAAGTTTAGTAAGTTCTGTCATACTAATAACTATTTTTACAAAAAAATGTTTACTGTTTTTTAACAGAGAAAAAAAAAACAATTTAATATGCATATAAGTGGGACGTAATTTAAAACAACAATAAAATTGTAGTTTTTCATATTATCGCGTGATTTGCGATGTGATATCACAGCCATAATAGAACACTGAAAGAAAGGATTATTTTTTTTAAACGGAATTTTTTTTTCTCTCTTTCTTGAGGCTTTCAAAAAAAGATTGTCACTTTACAAAACAATTAGATCAATTAGATAATGACATCAGTAGGCCAGGTTCACATCCAAAATAACCTTCTCTTTTATCTATCCCTTGGTCTGCAGGATTGTTGGGGCACCACACAGGATATGTCAACCTTCTTTCTCCATTCTTCTCTATTATTTTCCTTTGATAGAGTTTTATATTGATATTCTTTCTGAAAATATTGAAACTTGCCTTTTTACCTGCCTGGGTGGACCACTTCGGGGGCCGATTTTGAGTTTGTGTATCCACACAAACTGTCTTTGAAACCTAGTTTTTTCAAAGTCACTTATCGATGGAAATAGCTTATATTTTCAAACTGGATTATACAGGGTGGGCAAGACAAAAGCGTTTTGGTATGACAAACAAAACAAAAGAAGACTGATGGACATCACGTGACCCCCCCTCTCGAGGGCTCGATTCAAATATCACGTTCAAAATGACTCGGGAATCTTTTATCTTGACCAGGTTTTCTAACGATTGACTGACATTCCCATTGGCTTCCTAGAATGCGCTTCAGACTGTCGTCCAATGGTCACAAGCTTGAACCCTGCTCGCCGACATCTATTGCCGTCTTCCAGGACATCTTCCAGGACGTTTTCTAGGACGTCTTCCAGGACGTCTTCCATAACATCTTTCCGGACGTCTTCGAGAACATCTTTCCGGACGTCTTCCAGGACATCTTAAAGGACGTCTTCCAGGACGTCTTCCATAACATCTTTCCGGACGTCTTCCAGAACATCTTTCCGGACGTCTTCCAGAACATCTTTCCGGACGTCTTCCATGACATCTTTCCGGACGTCTTTCAGGACATCTTACAGGACGTCTTCCAGGACATCTTACAGGACGTCTTCTATTATGTCTTCCAGAACGATTTCCAGGACGTCTTCCAGAACATCCTTCCGACGTCTTCCATGACATCTTACAGGACGTCTTCCAGGACGTCTTCTAGGATGTCTTTGAGAACATCTTTCCGGACGTCTTCCAGGACATCTTTCATGACGTCTTCCAGGACATCTTCCAGGACGAAAGTAACTTCCGAAACGTGAAAAAAATTTTTTAGATCTTATTCGAATTAGACGTAGTTTGTTATGTAAATGAATAGAATTGAAATTGTGATCTAAAATGATCTGTACACACCGGCCTTTGATAGAGTACCCAGGTCTCAGAGCCACATATGTATAAAAATGTAACCATTAAGTGCTATACAAAAATTGAAGATAAATTTTTCTAGTTAACACGTTTTATGCTAGCATTTGTAATACTATAAACCCCTGCATTCTAGTAGGTCGAGCAAAGATACCTCACTAAGTCAGTGACCTATGACCTATGACCCTCTCATGCATTCTAGTAGGTCGAGCAAAGATGCCTCACTAAGTCAGTGACCTATGACCTATGACCCTCTCATGCATTCTAGTAGGTCGAGCAAAGATGCCTCACTAAGTCAGTGACCTATGACCTATGACCCTCTCATGCATTCTAGTAGGTCGAGCAAAGATGCCTCACTAAGTCAGTGACCTATGACCTATGACCCTCTCATGCATTCTAGTAGGTCGAGCAAAGATGCCTCACTAAGTCAGTGACCTATGACCTATGACCCTCTCATGCATTCTAGTAGGTCGAGCAAAGATGCCTCACTAAGTCAGTGACCTATGACCTATGACCCTCTCATGCATTCTAGTAGGTCGAGCAAAGATACCTCACTAAGTCAGTGACCTATGACCTATGACCCTCTCATGCATTCTAGTAGGTCGAGCAAAGATGCCTCACTAAGTCAGTGACCTATGACCTATGACCCTCTCATGCATTCTAGTAGGTCGAGCAAAGATACCTCACTAAGTCAGTGACCTATGACCTATGACCCTCTCATCCACACCGACTCCCCTTTCTCTACTTCACCTCCAATGTACCAACTAAACCACATCGCTCGGTCGGCCTGACATTAACCTCGACGCCATTTCCCTTGGAAACAACAAGAATGGATGCTGTGACTCTACGATCTCGAGTAATAACATTTCTCAACATTAACTCTTCTGTCTTTCTCTACCTGCTGTTGTTCGTGTCAGAAGCAAGGGGAAAAACTCTGTGAGAGCATTTATTGAAATCAGAGTTGGCAACTGTTGGCTGCTGTTTTAGTTCTTTTTTTTTTTTTTCGACCTGGACCAGTAATTGCCACACCTGCAGTCGTGACTCGAAAATTAAGTAAATGGAAGGTTTAGGGTTAAATATGAAACCAGACGATACTAAGAGAGAATAGATCTTGGTTGTAGGTAAAAGCACATTGTAAAATTTGTAACATGCTCTATTAAGGATGGCTGCCTGGTCGTGCGGTTTGCGCGTTGGACTGTCGTTCGGACTTATCGATGGTCGAGGGTTCAAATCCTTGCCCGCTCCCATCCCCCGTCTTCCTGCGAGTGGTTTGGACTATGAAGTAAACTATCTTCAACTCGGAAGGAACATCCGAAACATGTAAAACATTTTACAAGGAAAATGTTTTATAAACTTGTTCATTACAATGGTCTTAGAACTTGATGCATCTGTAAAATGTGGTATGTTTATTAAGGACATTGAACATGTGTGGTGCCCTGTGTCGGAGTGTGTGCGTGTGTGTGTGTGTGTTGAAACAAAATGTGGAGAAAAATGTCAAGAAAGTGTACAAATTGTTTTGGATATAGTTAAAAATTGACAAAATAATTGTGATAATAGTCAACAAAGATAGCAGTGGACACTATAAAGCTGAATCCACTGTATAAATGTGTATCTGGGTGTAAAATTTAAAATAGTTGTAAACATTTTAAAACGGCAATGAAAAAAAAAAGTACCAAACACAATAGTTGTGAACAAGTTTAACTCTTTCTCTCCTATTTCACGATGCCAACGTTGATGTGACTTACATGAAACTAAATTGGTTTCTGGATTTATAAACTTTAAGTTGTGTTGTGTAAAAAAGAACATGCCTTGTCCTATAATTCAATACCAAACATAACATTTTCTGATAACAAATAAAAAAGTTGTTGAAGTTAAATCATAACAGGATAGTGACATATAAATGAGCATAATGAATTATACTATCGGAACTAGAAAAATTAATTACGGAGAGAAAGAGTTAAATAACTGTACAGGATAAAATAATGTTATAGCCAATATTGGATGCGGCCATAACGAAATCATATGTATTTTTTTTTACACCTAACTATCACGTGAAAGCCGTTACACAAAAACGTCACGTGAGTTTGGATTTATTTTGGAATCTGTAACAGTTTACGACGACAAATCTGTGGTGTTCAATACCTAGACATAACTTGGCAGGTAAACCTTAGCAATGATACTTGGCTTAGAGTAGGGTTAACATGGGTGGTCGGGTGCAGTCGTACCTAGTAGACCTTGTTGAGCACAGGGAGCGATTGTTCTTTAAAGTGACAAACGGCCGCCCCTTTTGAATATTCGATAATTTAACTCTTTCTCTTCTAACTGGCGTAACCAACGTTGATTTGACCCCATTAAATTAAATTAATTATTGCTTTTATAAACTTTAATCTGTGTTATATAAAAAGAGCATGCATTGTTCTATAATTATATACCTAATATAACATTTCATGATTATATACACACAAAATATTGACATTTAATCCTAACAGGATAGTGAAACATAAATGAGCAGAATGAATAATTGCATCGAACTTGGTAAATAATTACGGAGAGAAAGAGTTAATGCCTTAAAATAACACGTTAATTTTTTTTATTTGCAAAAATCTAAATTTTGTTTTTTGCATCATACAACAAACAAAAGTTGAAATTTTATAAACACGAAACATTCCATGTAGTACATCTAATTAAAACGTTAAGCTCATTAACTCGTAAACTTGGCATAAACTCTTTCTCTCCTAACTGACGATACCAGCGTTGATTCCACCAGAATGTGGTAAATAATTACGGAGAGAAAGAGTTAAGAATTCAATGTGCTCTCTTCACCACACGAGACCACTAAGTCTTCCACTTTTAAAAGCCTCACATTTTTGTAATTCAAAACGGGAATTGTCCCGCCTCTTCAAACTGTTCACACAGCCCACTATTCCTCTACTTAAAACCAAATGACCATATTCTATCGCGATTTTTCGGAAACGTATTCTATCTTTAATCTATTTGAAAAATTGATAGAAGATTATTTCAACCGCTAATTGGTGTTATAAATCAAAATAATTGTACAACCCAATTTAAGTCTTTACTCTGCATTATGTTCAACTGAAATGGCTGCCTACAGTGCCTGCAAAGACAGCAGGGTTTCTGTCCAGGGCTTTTGCAAGAAAGGATTTAAGCCTCTCAAGCCCTCGCTCAATTGTAGTTTGATGATGATGATGATGAGTGCCTGGTCGAGCAATAAGCGAGCTGTACTGTCGTTTTGGTCGGTTCGATTGTCTCGGGTTCATAAGGGACTTATCGTTATTGTAGACCTGAACACTGATCTTTGACGTCGCAACCTGTGGGCGGTTTAGACCAATAGCTCTTTGCCACATCACTGGTCAGTATTCATGCCTCGTATTGGTCAATTGATTTTCGGTTCATACCTGACTCTTCATCCTGTGGGAGGTTTCGACTGGAATGTTTATTATCTTCAATTCTAGAAGAACATCCGAAAAATGTAAAAAAAAAAACTATTACTGTAAATCATAAAATATCGTTGTTCTGATTATTTATTATTGTTTGATAAAGGTGCGGTGGCTGAATGTTTAAGATTTTGGTTTTTGAACCTGAAGCCCTGGATTCGAATCTCGGTGTAGACTAGGATTTTGAATTTCGGTATTTTTAGGGCGCCCATGAGGCCACCCAATTCTAATGGGTACCTGACTTTGGTTTGGGCAAGTAGATGGAAAGATAACCTAAACGTCATGTGCCCTATAAATCGCAAGGTCTGAAAAAAGGAACTTTTTATCTAGTCTGAAAGAAAAAAAATAGATACGATAGCGGGCGGAGGAGTTTCATTTCTTGTAGAACTTGGAGGTGTCGGTATTTGATCTCTTGCTTGATAACATAATATTAAATGACGTTCAGACTTTCAATCTTGCAACTTATCACATGCTTTGAAGGCAGCTTTATAGGAAAAGGCAATACATGTTTAGAATTACGTGAAATACATGTAGCCATAAAAATTTCAAGATAGTGAAGCAACAGAGCTGGAAACCAGAGACAAAAAAAAATGCACACGTTTAGTTGTATTTTTGGGTTTAAAATATAATGGATTTTTTCCCCCAGCTAGTTCATCTAGTGGAATTTTTTGTTGAAGACAAGAGATGTTTCTTCTGTGTAGACATTTTTGCCCGGACAAAAACAATTACTGCCAAATAGTGTGCATATGTGTAACATCGTACCAGAGGTTGTATGTGTGTTTCTCTTGTGTGTGAGTGAAGTAGAGAGAGATAGAGAGAGAGAGAAAGGTTGAGAATATGTGTAGCTGTATCACGTGACTCAAGTCAATCTACTGCAACAGGTTCCCGTGAAGTGTCTGCAGACAGGTGAATGAGACAAGACAAGGTATTGTGCGAATAGTTAACTCAATTAGAGACTGAACTGTGTCTTGTTCAACCACGTACTTTCTGGAAGTGGCTGAGCGTGTTTCTAGTTCTGCGTCTGGGAAAGTCACTACAGTCAAAGGAACGACGCAATACAATGGCGTCAGAGATTGGGCGAAAATAGTTTTAGATTCCAGAGACTGTAAGGAAAGGGAAAGCGGACAGTTTTTTTTTTTGGGGGGGGGGGGGGGCTTTTGGTTTCTCGACTCGCCGGCACTGCTTTGGAATTTATGTCTTTCTCCCATCTACATATTTGGGTTAATTTTGTTATTGCCTTTACTTTCTGAGGTTGTCATCTGATTAGTTCGAGTTGTAGTGAGCAAATTAACTAGGTCAACTGCTTGATGTAGACAACTATACCTCTAGCATTCGAGTCGGTTGTCATTTCAGTCTTAGTCTACTAATCGGCTTACACTGATTTCATGAGTCAGTGTTAGTATTTTGCGTCTAGAACTTTGGGAATTCAGACCTTATCATGTGTGGTCCTCCATTGGACTTGCTGGTACCTTGTGAGGATGTTCTGGTACTAGCATAGGTAAATTTAATCTATCAGTATAGAACATTTGTTAAAAATTCTCCTTTCAGATCTAGCGATCTATAGGGCTAATAATGTAAAGGTCGTCTGAATATTTGACCCACGGTTAAGAAAGGTGTCATGTGACCATCACAGCGATCGACAGCTTTTGCTTTTCCTCAACTAATGTCAGGTACCCATTAGGGCTGTGTGAATTCAGGGGCGCCACAAGGATCCCGAATTGAAAAGCCCAGTCTTAACCAGAATTCGAGCCTGCTGATTGTCTAGTGGTGTATGTTGATTGTCTAATGGTGTATGCTGATTGTCTAGTGGTGTATGCTGATTGTCTAGTGGTGTATGCTGATTGTCTAGTGGTGTATGTTGATTATCTAGTGGAGTATGCTGATTGTCTAGTGGTGTATGTTGATTGTCTAGTTGTGTATGCTGATTGTCTAGTGGTGTATGCTGATTGTCTAGTGGTGTATGTTAATTGTCTAGTGGTGTATGCTGATTGTCTAGTGGTGTATGTTGATTGTCTAGTGGTGTATGCTGATTGTCTAGTGGTGTATGTTAATTGTCTAGTGGTGTATGCTGATTGTATAGTGGTGTATGTTGATTGTCTAGTGGTGTATGCTGATTGTCAAATGGTGTATGTTGATTGTCTAGTGGTGTATGCTGATTGTCTAGTGGTGTATGTTAATTGTCTAGTGGTGTATGCTGATTGTCAAGTGGTGTATGCTGATTGTCAAGTGGTGTATGCTGATTGTCTAGTGGAGTATGTTGATTGTCTAGTGGTGTATGCTGATTGTCTAGTGGTGTATGCTGATTGTCAAGTGGTGTATGCTGATTGTCTAGTGGTGTATGCTGATTGTTTAGTGGAGTATGTTGATTGTCTAGTGGTGTATGCTGATTGTCTAGTGGTGTATGTTGATTGTCTAGTGGAGTATGTTGATTGTCTATTGGTGTATGCTGATTGTCTAGTGGTGTATGCTGATTGTCTAGTGGAGTATGTTGATTGTCTAGTGGTGTATGTTAAATGTCTAGTGGTGTATGCTGATTGTCAAGTGGTGTATGCTGATTGTCAAGTGGTGTATGCTGATTGTCTAGTGGTGTATGTTGATTGTCTAGTGGAGTATGTTGATTGTCTAGTGGTGTATGCTGATTGTCTAGTGGTGTATGTTGAGTATCTAGTGGTCCTTTAATATCTAGGGATGTGTGCTTAAGTGATGTGATTGCTGTATATGCAGTAGTGAGTGCTTCCTCTTCTAGTTAAATAGTAGCTTTCTTATTAAGTGGCGAAACCAATATCCGTTAGTTAACTTGCTAATTATTTTTGCCCTCTAAGTCCTCGTGGTATCACTTCTTCTTACTTGTCCTCTTTCACTTCATGATTTCTTCAAAGCATTTTATCTCGCAATGTTCAGGTTCAGGTAAAAATGTTTTTCCAATTCGATGCTTTTCCCTATCTAAAAAGAAAACATAACAATTTGGCTGAACAAACTTGCAACGAAGAATAGAACTTAATGTGAATCCGTTTTTTTTTTGTGTAACGTTTTGGAGAGTTACGTCGACATGATAAATTAATTAGTTTGACACTGACATATATAATGGCATCGTGGTCTGGAATTAAATCATCTGTGTAGTTTTATTATGGGTGGCAGGTGACTGTAAGTGTTTGTTGCAGCATGGGCTTACATTGGGTGTCTGGTGTCTTAGATTTCATTGAGTGTCTGGTGTCTTAGCTTTCACTAAGTGTCTGGTGTATAGGCTGTCACTAAGTGTTTGATTTCTTAATATGTGAGTTGTCATTACCCATAGATGATAGGGTAATTCTTAAACATTAACGTGATTTTTTCAGTATCTTTTTTGTAACTATACATACAATGTGGTCAAATGGTAGCATGTTTACTGAGACTAATACAGAAGACGTCTTCACCTGAATATATAATGTGTTCATTTAGGTTTGCCTTATCTGGGAAAAAATTGCATCCAAGAAAATATCTGAACAAATCTTACAGATTCTTTCCGTTTTCTGGATGGCAGTAAAATAAAAAACCTGGACAAAACCTAATTTAAGATAACTTTCAATAAATGCTGTTCCGCCTGTGAGATGGCAGCTAAAACAGATTCTGGGAGGCTTTCACACACTGATGAAAAATGAATAGGTCCCATACATCTGAACAGAGGACAGTTTGGATAGATTAATGACATGCATGCAGCAAGCTCCCAAGTTTTTGTCATTAAGAAAATATTTACTTGTTGCACTGGCCTATAGACTCTAGAGTTGAAAAAAAGTAAAAACTACTTTTTAAAGCTTATAACAACTCACTCTCTCTGTTTGTCTGTCATTCTGTCTGTCTAGTAAAAAGTTAGTACACGTTATTTCTTCCACAACCATTCTCAGATCAATAAGATATAATATGATATGAATGTGATATGAATCAATTTAAAAATCAACAAATTGGCCAGTTAATTAATTATTTTGATAATTAATTCTTGTGTTATTATTATATGTATTAATTATTTTGTTTGATGCCGAAAAGAGAAATAAATCCTTCAATATTAACAGATACCACTAAATATGTAGGTTTTCGTTCCCTAAGATAATTCTCCCACACCCATTCTTGGATCAAGGTGAAACTTAAAAAAAAATATATATATATTGTACCAAAGAAAACATGAATCAATTAAAAACATTACTAATTAATTATTGTTATTAAGTAATTTTATTTGAAATCAGTTAAGGGAAATAACTTTTACTTCATTGAAAGATATTGTTCAAAGTGCAGAATTCTTTCCCTTAGATAAGATTTGTGTTTTTGTTAAAGGATTTCTTATATTTTGCTTGTTAACAAATACATCTAAGTTCCTACTCATAGGCTCATACCATGACCCAAAGTCGCGACAGATATTCGGGCTAGGATTAATTTCCTACGTATTTGAACAAAGAAAGACCGACGCCAGCTCCATCCCCGTGTGACTAGAGTGGTCATCTCGTACAATGGACGAAATGACTTAAGAACAAAACAAATATGTCAACCGTGGAACGATCTGCCGCCCCTCCCATCTCTCCCCACCGCCCAGGCCCCCTACTGTTGTCCCAGTTTATCAAGCATTCAAACAGCAGCTCGTGCCAGTATGTTAATGAGGAAATACTTCTGGCGTGTTCTCGAGACACTGGCGTGGCGGGGAGCACAACTTGTACTTCTAGGTCAGGATCGTTGACCAAATGGTATTGACATAACATGTCAAGCTGATACAGCGAATGTAGATACACTCTAGGATCTATCTGCTGGAACTGGCTTGGAGTGCAGGGAAACCCCATCTGTCCAGTTTACAACCACCCAGGGCTGTAACAGAATTCACGTCTGTTTGCAACCAATTTCAACCACCCACCACCAGAAACATGCCTCTGTTGGTGTAATAATGATCTATTACTAGCCTGTAATACAGACAGTTCCATCCAAGTATACCTAATACCATTGCTAGTCCTGTAAACTCAGGATATATTTCTTGTAATTGATTGTTAAAATGGCCAGACTCCCACCCCTCTTCTCTTCCAGTACTCTTACTTTAAAAATAAGTATCAATCTTAAAGACATTCAATATATTTTTAAAGGTTTACATTGGTTGATCGCGGTAGTCTGTAATATGTTTCGCATAACGCGTGTTGACCCACCATCTGTATGGATTCAACGCGAAGCTCTGTAATATTCGCTAGGAGTTTGACGATTGATAATATCTAGATGCTAAAGTAAGAGTGACAAGGTTGTTTGTTGGTGTGATTATTGTGAAGTTATTACAATGTTTAGTGGTTGGGGAAACAATTGTACTTTTTTCTGGTGTGTCAATAGAAAGTTACTATTTAAAGCTTATTTAATATTTTTTTTTATAAGTGGGGGGGCAAGGATTTGAAATAATTAGATTCATCTTTGTGTTCTCCGTATTTCCATCTTATTTAAAATATTTCGTTGCAGCTCTGAGTTGTAACTCTGTCATGCGCACTTGCGTCTCGTTTCTGCAGAAGTAATGCACTGTTTTAGAAGTAGTAAGCTCCCCTTTCAGACCTTGCGATCTATAAGGCAGATGATGTAAAGGTCACCTTGTTCTTGTGGCCTACGGTTAACGAGGGTGTCATATGGCTAGCACAATGACCAATTTAACCACCTTTATTTTTCTCCAACTAATGTCAGGTACCCATTAGACCTGGGTGGACTCAGAGGCGCCCATAATTTCCGAAATTAAAAACCCCAGTCTTCACAGGATTCGAACTCGGGACTTACCGCTTAGCCACGGCGTCTCCCGTTTTGAAAGTACACTAAAGATGAATGATAACATTAGAAGAAACAACGGAGTTCCGCCTATGTCTAGTAGCTTCAGTAGGAGCTGTGCCCAGGGGCAGACCTTGTCATTATGTATTTGTGATGTCCTGAGAATAATGACCTGTTCTCGTCTAGTTGACTCCTTAGGCTTATCACACTATTTAATTAATACCTTCAACGCTCAATCTTGCTGCTCAAATAATGGATGACAAAAAACTAAACCTGCAGCAACATAGTTTCACATTAAAGGAATTACTTTCATTAGAAGGTTGGACCGTGACCTACGTGTCAAAGGTGCCGGTTGGACAAGCTCTGGGCCACATTCCGCACGTGTTCTATGTACGGATCTTTTATTGTGTGGAATGTCTGTCAAAATAAAAAAGTGTATTGTATTGACCAATGGTTTGCTCCCCTGCTCCTCTGTAAATATGAAATGTTGGAAAAGTTTTGGGGTTCGTGTGAACCCTATCGGATGTAACCTCGGAGCCTCCCTATACTTTTTAAAATCTGTATGGCAGATGGACCAGGTATGTATCGGATGTACACATTTTTAAATTGTTCACGATTTATAGATACGGCTCAGACATGCTATTCGTAGACACAGACATCAGAAAAAAGTCGTCAGAAAAAATAATTGTAAATAGTCTGTTTCTTTTAAATTGGACAACATTTAATGTGCAAGCTATATAAGTAAAAAAAAACAACAAAAACATACAAAGGGAGATAACTGTTAAAACGTATACTCTAAAGATTTGAATACATTTTTTAACATAGATTATTTCCCTTGAATATCTCTATGTGAACTATAGAAAGTTGCAAACGTCTTTTTACAAAGCTTAAATATCATTCTGTTGTAACACAACACACTCACCATTCATGAAATCAACACATGATACATAAAAACAAATCAACTAATTGGTTATATAATCGCTCGTAATTAATTAGTTCGTCACATGGCGGCATGTGGTATTATCCATTCATTATTCACAGATACCGCTAAATATGTGTCATTTTTTCTCCTTAGCTAATTGTACACGTGATTTCTCCCACACCTATTCTAGGATCAAGTTGAAACTTTCAACAACTATTTGTTGAGCCCAAAAAAAGCAGAAAAACAATTTTAAAAATTAACCAATTAGTACTTTAATTATTTCGTTTGATGTCGAATAAGGGTTATAATTTCTACACTATTGTGAGATATAGTTGTAAGTATGGAGTTCTTTCCCTTAGATATGCTTCTTTTTTTGCTTATGTGTCTCGCCCCTCAAACCCCCTCCCCATCGTTCCGATTTAATGTTACTTGTAAAAAAAAGCTAAAAATTAAAGAGTTTGTTACTAAAGAACGACAGAAAAATGAAAGAAAAAACAAATTAAATGGCGACTTTGTTTTGCTTCTCTTTCTGTTCCCCTATAGACTGTGACATCCCTGGTCCACACAGCTATGACCTCAAGTTCAGTCACGTGGTACAACCAGAGGGTAAAACTATGGGCTTGAAGAGATCCGCCAAATCTGGTAAGTAGCCCCCATCTGTGTGATATCTGTGATATCCGTATGAAGGACATGCATGCAGGAAGCTCCCAAGTTTTTGTCATTAAGAAAATATGTGTGCGATGTGTACATCTGTGTGGCGTCTTTTTGATGTGTGATATCTGTATGATGTTTACATCTGTGTAATGTGTACATCTGTGTGATGTGTACATCTGTGTGATGCGTACACCTGTATGATCTGTATATATGTGTGATGTGTACACTGTGTGATGTGTAAATCATTGTGATGTGTACATCATTGTGATGTGTACATCATTGTGATGTGTACATCATTGTGATGTGTACATCATTGTGATGTGTACATCATTGTGATGTGTACATCATTGTGATGTGTATATATGTGTGATGTGTACTTATGTGTAATGTATATATATGTGTTATGTGTACATATGTGTGATGGGTATATAGGTGTGATGTGTATATAGGTGTGATGTGTATGTGATGTGTACATTTGTGTGATGGGTACACCTTGTGATGTGTTAGTGCAATTTAGTTAAATTTAATTTATTAGTTATATATTTACATATGGCGCTTCCAGGTCTGGCGTTTCTAACCAAAAGTCCGAGCGCAATCAAGTTATTAAAACAGACACCAAGAGGACATATAAAGGAGAATTACTTTAGTTTTAAAAATATATAAATAATTAATGAATAAAAGGGGAGGGGATAACAATGGTGGAAAGAAAAAAAAAATCTAAAGTAATTCCAGTATGCAGTGGCGTCACTTGGGGTTGCGGACCGTACCGGGTGCCACAGACCCTAGTCACGCCACTGCTAGTATGTATAAAGATAAAGTGAGAGAAAGAGATCATCTATATAATGTATACAAAATGTATACAAAATGTCCATAAAATGTGTACAAAAATGTCATAAAATGTTTATAAAATGTGTACAAAATGTGTATAAGATGTGTACAAAATGTCAATAAAATGTGTACAGAAATTTCTCTAAAACATGTATAAAATTTGTAAACTTATTTTGTCTACAGCTCAGACGCCAGGTCCAGGTCCTTGTGCCTACAACGTCTCGGCCCCGAAGACTAAGTGTGCTCACTCCATGGGCCCTTCAGTCAGCAGCCGGCACACACCTTTCATGTTCAATGGCGTTGGACATAGAGCGATCCTCCGGGACCTTCCCAAGGGCATCTCTCCCGCGCCTCTTCTGGGATAATCTCCAAATTGACATGCAGGGTACTAAATCCATGAAAAGTATTTTAAAAAAAACTAGAATCTTAGGCTAAAACTTAAACTTTTATGAAAAACATTGGTCAAAACCCATAATCTGTTATAAGCTCAAACACGCTTAAAATGTTATTTTAATTTCATATTGTTATACACAGTAATGTGTTTTCTTTTATACTTTTATATCACAAATGTCTAATAAGTAAAATTATACTGATTACTTATGTATATGAAACATAAATAAACCAAGTTACGTAACTCGGAAATTCGAAAGTGTTCTCTCAATTATATACAAATGTAAACCCAATTTATATCACAAATCTCCACAATGAAGTCACTAATCCCTATATGTATACATACATGCATATATGTCAGATAGTTCAACCAGACGACTAACAAATGGTAATATTATTTTTATTCTTGATTCTGCGCTGCACCTCAGTGTGTCGCCTCATTTTTTCCTTGATAACTTAGGTTTTAAATGAATTGCTTTTGTATGTGTTGGTCCAATCTCCTTTCTGGACCCGTGTGGGGAACGGGGAATCTGGGGAACAGGTTCCCGTGCTGCTTTTAAACTCATCTCTGCTCGAGACGGTGTTCAAACTCGCGCCCCTTGCTAGGCAGCCAAACGGCTTTTCCACCTCTCAGCCATACTCGAGATCCTTTCTCTATATGGCCTCCCTAAGTCACGAAGCGACTATGGTTCATCTCATGGATTATGAGATGAATGCCTGGGCATAAGCTGTGGGCGGAACGATGCCGCCCACACATCAGTTCCCGCCTCTCCAAGAAGCTGATGTATCCAAAGGAACGATAAGTGGTCAGCGGCGTCGCAGGCTCTGCCAGGATGTAACGCTGAGTGCTGCAAACTGCCTAAGAGTCACAAGTTCGTGAATTTTCCTCAGGGCTGACTCTTGAAGCCCTTCAAATGATTGGGCATTGCTGAAAGGCAGCGGCGGTTTGGATTCAGAGTTTTACTTCTCCTAGGTGGGTAGCCATCCAAAGCGAACGTGCCCCTCCCGCCCGAAGCTTACTGGTTTGGGCGCCAGTTACTTGCTTTCGCCCCTTCTCCTGTTAGTGGGAACAGTTCCACCGAACTCAATGTTTGAGCCACACGTGAAGGCCAGAATGTTGACTGGATGTCAGAGGTTGTTTGAGACGCCTGCAATTAGGAAGTATTTATAGGTAGTGGACGGCTTCTATACATTACCACTTCCGGCAATGACAACCTTGAGGAACATCATTGCTTATGATTATCCAGAATTCTGTGATTACAATTTGGAATTGTTCCTGCTGATGCTTAAAGAGAAGTAAGTATAATTTTTGGAAAGCTATAATGAGATTTAAGGACTTATTTCCATTGATCCAGAATAGGTCTTTTGGTTGTCACGTTGTAGTTTAGTACGTTGAAGGGAGATAAACTTCTTTTGAAAACGTCTAAGCGTGGAATAGATCAAAGCATATTAGTGGATGCTCTATTAGCACTAGGGAGGAAGGAGCATTTGTAACATGTCGTGACAACCCTATTGCTTTTAGTGACATTTTTTTCATGCTAATAAGTGGTTTTAAATTATATTCTACTTATATGCATACTAAATAGTTCTTTTCTTCTCTTAAAATAGGAAAAAAAGACTTTTAAATGTAATTAATTCGCATGACAGAAAATACTGTAATAATACTCATTTAAAAAAAAAAAACATTAAAAAAAAAATCCATAAAAAACGTTTGCATTAATTTTTTTTTTAAATGCTAAATAGTCACGCTCTGGACTGTTGTTCGGTTGTCTCGATGGTCCCGGGTTCATACCCTCCCCCGCTGCCATCCCCGTAGTTCTGCGGGAGGTTTGGACCAAGAAGTAGATTATCTTCAACTCTGAAGGAACATCCGAAACATGTCAAACAAACAAACAAACATGTAATTAACAAAATCATGAGAATGAATACAAAATAATTACATTCCTTTTAATTTTTCATGTATAATGACTACATCTTTTTAAAAAAACATTATAGTCTCTATGGCACGCTGTCATGTTTTTGAACAGAAAATATCACATTCAAAAACTTTAACATTTATATACATACACAATACCCATACTGTATATTATACATACCTGTCAAAACCTGTTTAGACATGAATGCAATACAAACAAACACAATTAATATAATCTCAATGCAGACGTCCACACACACTATAGCAATATTGTAGCGAAAAATACTATTTACATATTTACGAATATATCGTTGGTATGTATCTTTACCAAAGAAAAATCCACACATCCTGTAACTGTTTAGGGAAAGAATAGTAAAGTTGGCAGGTAGTCTGTTTCTTTGGCCAACTGTTAACCAACAGGATGTCATGTGGTCAACACAACGACCAACCGCCTTTACAATTCCCAACTAAAGTCAGGCTTATGGGCGCCCATAAAATCCCGAAATTCAAAATCCCAGTCCTTGAGGGGGCCCGAGTACAGAGACCTAGGGTCTAAAGCCAAGTGCTTAACCACTCAGCCACCCCGCATTTCTAAATATCGTATTTATAATTTAGATTTTTGCAATAAAGATCAACTCAGTCGCCCTTTCGCCCTCAGAGGCATAGAGGAATCAGAGGAGAGCGTCTGGAAGCAGATGGCTAATGAAAGAGTCATCTGGAGAGTGCTCATGAAAGCCGCGAGACACACCTTTGAGAGTCAAAGAGAAGTCATTACCGATGACAGGATAAAAGGACGAAAAAAACATTTAAATATCAACCGTTGGACAAAGACTTTGTCTGCGTTATGAATGACAAAATATTCGGGTCGAAACTGGTGGAGGGCTCCAGCTCCCGTCGCCTCAGCGTGATTCCTCAGCGGAAATGTCCGCACGAGGAATCAGATAGGCTGAGAACGAGAGCTACACAGCATCCAGCCGGCTACCACACGAATGTTCTAGCGATCGTACCATCCGTTGCACTGTTTTCCAGCGGGTGTATACGCGTGGTGATGGTCCTTCCACAGTTTGCTTCGGAACAATTAATAAATAAGGAGGGTCCCTCCGTGGGCTCGGCCTCCGGCCTTCGCATAGGAAGAGGAACCTATAACGTCGGGTCAAGGAGTCGTGTGTAATGAACAATGGGAGTAAATAAATGATCGCTTTGTTCTGGAGGGAGGGGTTCCTGACAGAGAAGTCGGTGAAGAGCCAACTTCCAATCCTGGCTAAAATCCTTTCCCGGTCAAAGATTCATACAGGTATTTATTTCAAACCTATTCGGACACTTCGAAGATGTCTCAACTGGCATTACGTCGTCAGGCCAAATACTGCAGCCCGTAGTCTTCAAAATAAAAGATATTGTCTTATTAAGAAAGTATTGTTGCATAAGTAGATTTTTAAAATTTAATTTCAATTCGAATGTTATTTGAAAAGGGAGGCTTTTCATTTCAATCTTGAACTACATTCTCCGTCACATCTCAACTTAGGAGAAATAAATTAGCTAATTAAAAAATTTAATAAACGGTCGATTTACAATTTAAAAAAAGTGGATTGCCTTCTTTTTAGATAATCATCTATTGCATCACTGTAAACATCCTCGCCTTCAGAAAATATGCATTCAATAACAAATTAGCCATGTTAACATTTTATTGAGAATTTATAAACTACTCAACAACGATTGTACTTTGCGCGGTATTACGGTATACTTTAAAATAGGTATAATACCTACTTAAAAAGAGAATTAAAATTGAAGAGAAAAGAATACTTGATTCTAAAGATTCCAGTGATTAAATGAATAGCATAAATACTGAGGTTTCCTCTTTAGAAAAAAAATCTAAAAAGGTAGTCAGTACCTACGTGATGAAGAAAAAAAAAAAGGCATTGCTATATTTTACTCATTAACAAGGAGGGAGCATCTGTTCTAACCACTTAACAATAATAGACACACAAATTATCCAAGTTCCCATTGCTTAATTAAGGAAACCCTACTCCTATTTACCGTGTGGTTATTTGAGTTGACCACCTTGTAAGGGCTAAGGCAAATTATGTGAACAAAAACTACTAATTTTATTTCATTTTGTTGCCTTCTGGTAAGTTCGACAGGAGGATTCCAGCTACCCGTCGCCTCAGCGTGGCGCCTCCGTGGAAACGTCTAATAGTGGAACTAGATAGGCCAAATACGAGTAGCGAACCAGGCCCTTGCGAGATTCCCTGGGTGAGCTTAATTTTTTTTATATCTCACTCGGGGTAGGGATGAAACACCCGCACACCAGCCCAAAAAGTCCGCCACGCCGTTCGACAAAGGGGGCGCAGTCATCAGTGTCCCGTGAGCTGGAGTCCCTGCACGGAACAGTGGCGGTTACAGTATAGGAATCTGAGACAAGTTCACCGTGGTAAGTGCTGCTCCCAGGATCGGGGGCAGTGTGCCGAATACGTGGTACGGACCTGTTTCGGTCCAGTCATCATTATGGCCGCTACTACTGTCAGCCCTGAGACAGAACACTGGGTGGTGAACGCTATGTCCAGGCCTGGTTGTTGGATAAAAGCCTTTCTAACAATCAACGGGATAATGGCGCCCTTGCAGGCGCCGATTCCTTACTGGACTTCATTGAATTTAAGTTCTACAAAGGCAATCAAAGTAAAAAAAGAAATAAATAGACAAAGCTAATTATTAAACATAAAATCACAGCAATTAGCAACACTTTCTCCTCTCTAGAACCAGTGGTTACATCATTTGATCCCCAACTTGAATTATAGGACTGAGCAATACAGTAGTTGGCAAATAAATTTCGATGAAGGCTGTTTAGAAAATACAATAAACATACAGATAGGTAACCCTGTCGGACCCAGGAGAAACACGGCCGCAAGGCCTTCTTCGCAAAAAAAAACACCACCAAACACGTATATAAAATTAATAATAAAACAACAACAACACAGGAGCTTACAGTACCACTAGCTACAATAATGGATATAAAAAAAGTTAAAAGACTTGATAAAATAAAAAGATGTACATCTGCAGTGGTGAATGCAATTATCATCCATACGTCATGTATATACTTTTGAGTCTGGAGGTTGGGGTAGACTACGAATATTCGATTTGTGATAGGTCAAAGTGATTGTGAATATATAATATTTACAACAAATTATTATTAAATTTTATACATTTTTACCATCTGAACTGTGAATGGACCTTGTTTTTAATGACTTAACTGTATAAAATTTAGCTCCAGAGTTAAGTAGAGGGAAGTAAGTTTTGAAGGATTATAGGCACGACATGGCCTAAGTTGTGCCAATGTGCCAAAAATCCAAAATATCAACTTTTGAGTCTTAAAGTTTTCTTGTATCCATTTCTTTATCTATGTGTCTGTAAAGTCTTTTTTTTTTTAATCCGATGCAGGCCACATGTAAACTATAGTGTCGTTCTCTCACTGTTGTCCATGTGTAAATTATAAGACTACTAGAATTACCCACCGGCTAAGTAAGCTTTATTATATAAAGACTCTCATATTTGCACATTATGATTAACAAATTTATCTTGGTAGTAAAGTCTGTTCCCTTTATTGAATACAATATATAATATAATTCAGCAGCATTTTATTTTAAACATATTTGTTCTATAAAATAAATGTGTTTCGTTCGACTCATTTTGAGACATCAAATGTCACGGGGTCAGCTTAACCTTGACTCATTGATGAACTCACTGAGCCGCTGTAACGAAACACAACAGTTCACGCTGTGACGTGTCAAAAAGGTCGCTTAAAATGTCACAAGCTAATTGTCACAAGTCACTATGTCATCATTTGCTTCTCGCTGTCAAAGCTGTTGAGACTCTGGTCGTGAGTGATGGCCGGCCGACAGAACCTGTGGTGGAGCTTGTCCAGTCCCAAGTTGAAGGCGCTCAGCACAATATGGACGATGGGGATGAAGACGAAGTTACTGAGCGACGAGAGGGCCAGGGTTCTGTCCGGTCTCGACCAGTCCAGGACAGAGTAGATGTAGCGATCCCCAGTCTGGTTGGTGCCGTCCATGCTGTAGTAAACAGCGCTGAACAAGGTGTAGACGACCCCAAAGATAACAGGGTAAACGAAGTGGAGAACTCTCAGAGGTATCGTGGTCACTACCATGTTAAGTAGAATATAAAGGGCAGCGACTCCGTGAGTATTCAATCTTATTGCAGTTATCTCCCTTCCTATATGTATACATACAAAATAAAAATGAACGATAATTTATAGACCAAAAGTAATTGAAATGTCATATTAAAGACTATTTAACTATGTATCTTATATGTATGGTTTATTATATTAGTAACAAAACTTAACATGTGTTTATACTTAACATTTCGATGGTAATGGACATTATTAATAAAACATAATACAATTGTTAAATGAATGAAGATGACAAATTCATGACTTTGGTTTGGGCATCAGGGATTTAGTTCTTGATTTTAGACAAATATTCTGTGACATAAAAACCTCTGTAGTCAGACACACGCATCCATCTATGTCTGAAGTACTTATGCCTGCTAAAAAAAGACATAAAGTGTTATAGGGCAGAAGATGTAAAGGTCATCAGTTTCTGTGGCTCACAGTTAACGAGGGTTTCATGTGGTCAGCACAACGACCAACCGCTTTTACTTTCCCTAACTAATGTCAGGTGCACAATAGAGCTGCGTGTACTAAGGGGCCCCCGAAGATTCCGAAATCAAAATCCAAGTCTTCACCAGGATTCGAACCAGGGACCTCGGTTCGGAAGGCATGAGCCTTATCGGTCAGCCACCGCGCCTCACATAGCTGCTTGGTTTACATGATTTTTACAAATTAAGTACGAATTTCAGAGATCGATTATTCACTTTAAACCATCTCCTCAATGCTAGGAATAGATCCTTCAAAGCTATACCATACAGCTTCTGCGTACTGTCATCGATACTGAAGTACTCACCTTTATGTACAAATGTCCAGTACCAGATACACACCATGACAGCACCTGTCACTGACATGACATACAGCAGCCACATCACTTTTATCAACATTGGAAGATGAGGACCTGACGGATTGAAGAGAGAGAGAGTTCAACATAGGCATTTAGAAAACTATAAAATGATCAGACTACAGAAAATATGTCTCGTATTTTCATGCTTATAACCCGCGAGTTATAACAAACGATTGGTAGCTGTGCGGGGTACACAAAGGTGCGGGGTATAAAAATTTAGCATAACGGGAATTTTGGTCATACAGGTGGATCTTTATACCTTCTATAGTTTGCTGTGTACAGACCGTAGGCTCATATTTCACTCCCGTGTTGCACTCTCTGTATCATTTTGTTGTAACACCAACTGGAGCAGGATTACCTCTCGAGGGACAGACATCTGATGAGCAACAGCTTAATGTACTGGTAATTTACTGCAAGTCACGCTTTGTACATGCGGGGTATATAACGGTGCGGGTTGTAACATTTTGTTTTTTACTTATTTAGTAATTTGTGCGGGGTATTACAAGTGTGGCAAAGTCCAACATAAATAAAACATATTAAAAGTAATCCAGATCCTCTACAAGGAGGCCACTAGTGCGGTGTACTTCAAAAATAACATTGTGGACTGGTTTAAAACTACAGTAGGAGTAAGACAAGGCTGCCTACTCTCACCTACTCTTTTTAATATCTTCCTTGAAAGAATAATGGAAGATGCTCTCGAGAGCTACGAAGGTTCGGTAAGCATTGGAGGAAGAAGAATTACTAACTTGCGCTTCGCAGATGACATTGATGGCCTAGCAGGGACAGAAGAACTAGGTAAACATTTTTATATGCTTTTGAGTCTTGGCCGTTAACTGCAGAACTAGAGAGGAGGATCCTGTCAATGAAATTAAGATGCTACAGAAGGATCCTAGCTATCATATTTAAAGACCGCGTCACAAACCAAGATATTATAGACAGGGTTACTAGAGTGACAGGACCCCATGATGGTTTGCTGACTATTGTAAAATAAAAAGAAAGAAACTAAATCTCTATGGCCATATTATAAGGTCTTCGGGTCTCGCAAAGACCTTCCTTCAGGGCACAGTACCAGGAAAAAGAAGAAGAGGCAGACAGAGAAAGCGATGGGAAGACAACATAAAAGAATGGACGGCCCTGCTATTGAAAGGGGTTCTATCCAAGGTAAAAGACAGAGAGGAATGGTGAAAGATGGTTAACAAATCTTCTGTGTTGCTCCAAAACTTTAGAACATATAACAGAGGCGTAGCTAGGATGAGGGAAGGAGCGGGAGAATTTGAAAATCCCCCCGAATGAGTTTTTTTTTACATTAAATATTAAATATTACGCAAAATGCAGGGGCCCCCAAAGATGTAAAGCCCCCCCCCCGGGTCCCATATGATGGCAAATTTCTAGCTACGCTCCTGACATGTAACATTATATGGGAAAAATCAAATCAAAATCTTGAGGATGAACCACACTTGAGACATTCTTCTTCTTTTAGCCAGCTTCTTGCTGCTGAGCTGTCAGCTCTTTTGCAGACTTTGTCACAAAAAGTCAAAGGTCATAAGGTAATAAAATCTTCGAGTTTTCTCAAATGACCAAAGATGAATGTTGAATAGATAATTATAGCTTTACTTCTTATTTTAAAATGATTCCTTAGGCCATTGAAGTTCTTGTTTTCATGGCATTTCATGTCCCCCCAAAAAATGAGATTTAACTTCATCTCTTGTTACGCCTCTGGAATGTGGTTTGTTCTCTTATGAAAGCAAAAAAGTTTGAATGTTAGTTTAACCTTGTGTCAACAATGCGTTAATGGAATAGATCTAAGTGTGGATTCAAGGGGCGTGGTTTTTTAAAGTATTCCTTTTATGGGGGGGGGGCTTTGTTTTACCTTGACCTCAAAGCGAAGTAAGGGTACAGTTGATGTAGCTATCTACCTAGGGACCCCCCCCCCTCACTTCTGTAACAACGGACATGATAAGACATGATTGTTTAAAGGCGTTCCCAAAATTGTCACATTGAATAGTTTTTTACTAAATATTAGTTTGAACTGACTTTTGAAACAAAATGGTTTCTCACAGGAACGTACTTCTGATACATGTATCTGTTAAATAAGTTATATTCTAAATGTGGCATTTATTTCTTCGGCCAAGACCTGCAGCAGTTAGATAAATCTAAATTCCACACGAGACCCACCACAATCCTCCCCCCCCACACACACACTCGTCTTGTGTTTCGGGGTGTACAACATCTGATGGGTAAATGATGTTAATACCGCCAGAGTTTTCTTTTTTCTTGGTTTGTTGATGTCTGTCTAAAATACATTTAATGGAAACGTTGCTTATTAACCATATATCTTTAAAGGGTCTCAGATCAAGTTTACAGGAGTATCAGACTACTTATTACATCAGCCTATTTACGAGTCCCGATTGCTTGACAGTTTTGGGTCTGTTCCAACTGAAAGTAGACTGGTATATGAAAGGGTGGAGCATGTTTTTTAGTATTCTAATTCCAGATGCAGACCTGAGAGGATTATTTGGATCAGGTCACCGTGACACGTGATCATCTGTTTATAATTGAGTTTACCTTGTGATGTCGACTTCTGGTAAGTTTAATACCTACCTGGATGTGTAGGTTATGTAATAATAATTTGTATTTAATAGTAATTGCGTCAGATTGTTGAAACTTACTCTTCAAATTCAATCAATCAATCAATCAATCAATCAATCAATCTATCTATCTATCTATCTATCTATCTCTCTCTATATATATATATTTATAGAGTTTAAATTATATAAATTTATATATAATATATATATATATATATATATATATATATATATATCTGTCCGTCTGTCTGTCTGTGTATCTATCTATCTATCGATCGATCTATCTGTCTGTCTATTTATCTACCATTAGCTGTATAATTTGTTTAAATCTATCATGTTTTTGTTTTATGCTTTGAGCCTCTGATAATGTTTCTAAACATCGTTTCAACATGTAAGGCTGTGCTCAGGAACCTGGAGTTGAGACATTAACTTAAACAAAACGTCCCATGAGACATGTTCAGTTTCTGCACTACATGCTCACTACCTGTGTTGACCTGGTTTTCTTACACTCATTCACTCACAGGGCGTGAGTGTCTAGAGCTTAGAGAATCGCCTGTATGCTTACAATTGTTATGTATGAGAATCTAAAACCATTCAAATACTGTGCGGGTACATTGCTATAGGTTTAGAATACTTAATATATGATGAGAATAATCTAGAACAGTTATGCCCAAGATACGACCCGCGGGCCAGATCCGGCATGTGAAGTGGTTCCATCCGGTTGGCCGAAACGACGGCACACAGTGTAGAAAATCCCCTCCCCAAAAGGGTTGATAAAGTTATTTCTACCAACGTTTGGGCCCTAACTTTTTCTCTGATGGATTGGTACCATGACCTTTAACCTTTGTGTTTAGGAAATGGGACTAGATGTATAATCTAACAGGAAAGTGAACGGATCTTTACTTTTTTTTTGGGAACATGATAATAAACCAATGTAATTGATTTGTATTGAAAGTGTGGCTGTTTAAAAAAAAAAAAAAACAATATATAGCGGCATTCTTGATTTGAGCCACGAACAAAATATTGTTAAACTTCGCCTAGAGATTGAAGGATTGAATAGTTGCCAAAAAGAAATGAGAAAATGAGTCGGTGGTTAAGCTAGATAGAATGTTGCTCACATTGTAAGTAGAGAAATGAAGCCATTGTTCCGAAGGGTAGAAAAGAAGATAAGCTTCAAACATCTCACTAATTAATGTAAGTGCTGCATCCACGGGTTTCTAAGGAAATAGTTTTAGTTCCATTTCATTAAATTTTGTTGTCTTTTCGGTCATGTGATACAGATAATTGATTTCCACTCTAGGCCACCTGAAGAAACTTTTCTAAATGTCAAAAAAAAAAACAAGCGTCAGCGATGATAACAACAATGACAATCATTATTAGTGAGGACAAAACGTTTTCAGTGATGAATTGGGCGAATCCCATGTTACGTAATTGTCTCACGGAGGAACATCTACATTTCTAGTTTCAGTACTCAGACCTGGCGTCTCATCTATGCAACCGGATATTTAAAAGTTGGTTTAGGTTAAAGATTCTCGAGCTTATAATGAAAATGGTTTATTGTACATTTCCATTTTTTAAATTACCTTTTATTGATGTGGTCCGCGACACGAGTGTCGGAAATAAAAATGGCCCGCCGGCTGAATAAGGCTGGGTATCACTGGACTATAAGTGGTTCCATTTCTTTTAATTCAAGCAAATTTAAAATTTGTTAAATTATGCACTTCGTGTTGCTGTGATAAACTGCCAATTTAGTCTCTTTTTTTCATAAACTGAGGTTAAATATTTATACGTGTTTATAAATAAAAGTTGGCAACAATTTTTTTTTTTTAAAGATGAGGGCAAATGATGTAGGCCTGGGTAGCCTTAAGAAAGGTGAATGCTAAGCTTAACATAGTTTGAGCCTAAACACAGGTGTAATTAAACCTTGAAGGTGAGTTGAGACTAAACACCACTTCTCAGTGACGAGAGTAGTGACAGAAAGTAAAATACTTTACACCAGTCCATGGAGTACCAGTGAACCACGAGTCTCCTTGTAGAACTACATTTACAATTTATACACTCAGAAATTAGAGGAAGGATAACTAATGAATGATAGTAATAAAGTCATGGACTTATCGCATCTTTTTCATTAAGCATTTACTCGATATAGGAACGTGGTGGCCTAGTGGAAAACGAGTGGCTACGAAACGAGGGGTTTTAAGTTCGAATTCTGGTGAAGACTGGGATTTTGAAGTTTAGGACTTTCCTGAAACCACCCAAGTTTAATTGGTACCTAGTCAAGGCAGTTGGTGGTGAACTCTTTAGTTACCCAGCCACGTTTGTTTCATGGACTGCTAAGTCTGAAAGGCAATGTATTACACTTAAGACGCCTTTATCGACACACATTTGAACGCAATAAAATAGTAGGTTTAAGAGCACAATATCAAGGCATACGTTGGGGGGGGGGGGGAAGGCGGTTGAAGGTTAGGCATCCTCGTTAACTGAGGGCCATATAAACTGATGAGCTTCAAATCATCTTCCACCCATAGATCTGAAGGTTTGAATTTTTTCTAAAAAATTTTCTTAAAATTTATAAACGTTTTGTCTACGAGCTCTGTAAAAGGCCAAAATTCAGGGACACAGATTAATGACCCTTAATGACAACATGAAGAAAGCACAGAATGGTGGCGATACGATTCTAATCCTGAGCAAAGAAGTCGACAATATGTATATATATATATATATATATATATATATATATATGTGTGTAATAGTTATATGTGTAGAATTTATTTGTGTAGTATTTATATGTGTAGGATTTATGTGTAGAACTTATATGCGTAGTATTTATATGTGTAGAATTTATATTGTAGTATTTATATGCGTATTATTTATATGAGTAGTATTTATATATGTAGCATTTATATGTGTAGAATTAATATGTATAGAATAGATATACGTAAAATTTAAACCACTATTGGACTAATATATTTCTGTTGCAGATTTTCATACATGTAAGCAAACCTGTTAAATAACAAGCTTTTTGGTGTATCCGGTGTAAAAAAATACGGAAGTATAGAAAAGCGAAGCATATTAATGAACTATATGATAATTAATAATTATATATGCACTCTTCTGCTCTGTAGAATCAAATTTCTAAACTCTTTCGTTTGTATCATCAAGTAATTTGAATTATTTCTTTAGAAACAGTTATCCTTCATTATGGCGTGCTTGACATTGTTTATTATGTCTGTCTTGGAAAAATCTTTCCTAATCTTTCAGTTTTCGCTGTCTTACGTTTTCTTCGTTAGGTTCCATTGCACAACCACCACATTTCTGCACATCGCTTCCTTTTCCGTTTCTCTCTTATTGAGTTGGAGTGCTTTAAAAACTTAAACCGGATCATGACACTAAACAAAGATGAGACTACTCTTGATTAACTTTGAGTGAGATAATCCCCAAATATGTGTATAATGTCTCTGTAAAAACGTGTTTGAATTTACGAAGGTGCATGTGTGTTTACGTGCGTGCGTGTGTGTGACTGTCAACATAAATAGGATGTTATGTAATAAAGCTCAGCGGGCGTGACGTATCAAAACCTCCCACCTCGACTGGCGGGGCAGCGCAGATTCCAGTGTTTATAGAAACGTGACCCCGGCTTTGACAGGAGGAGGGCAGCCGTGGGGGAAACATAATCCAGGGACAGACCACCCCTAGTGGACATCTCTCACCATCCACATTTTAATCCACATTATAGTATACACATTTTATGCACAATCTTTCATCCCTAGTGTTACCGGGATAAGCCGCCAGAGCTTACTAAAGGCTTAGCAAAGTTTTAATTAATAAAATATATTAAATTTTAATGCTGTGTTAATTCATATTTGATTTTTCTCATTAAATTAATCACAGTGTACATTCAAGTAATAAAATACAGTAAGAAAAGAAGAGAAAGAGCAAGAAATAAGGAGAAATGTGTGGGTGATGTAATGGAGCCTTAATTAAAAACAAAGAGAAATAAAATAAAGACAATTGTGAAAAAGATTTTGAAATAATTTTAAAAAGTTCATATTCTAAACTAGAAGATAACTGTTGTCTTTGAATGATTAAAATGTACTTAGTACTTCAAGCGGAAGTCCTTTTACATTATATTCTCCAAGATAAAAAGAGAACGCATATTATTATATCTTATAGCCATATTACCCTATTCTGTACACCGGTTACACCAAAAAAAAAAAAGCAAGCTAATTTAAGATGTGCTTTATTTTCTAAAATCCATAAAATTATGATTTCATATTAATCGGTATTAGTAACTATTAGAAAAGAGACGGCTGTCGTGTATAGAAAATGTCTGTATTTGAAAAAAGATTATTGGGTAGAGAGGCTGTACATAAAACAGCTTCACACACATGGGAGGTTGCATTAGGCTTACTTCTCAGCTGCCCCTACCCTGGGAATAATAAGGCGCCCTTTAATATTGATCGAGTGCTGATCCAAATGTTCATTGTGAGGTGGGGCTGGAGAGGCTAAATTCACCACTGGGGAAAGAAAGGGGCGAGGAGGAGATAAAAACTAAACAAAAATAATATTTAAGTTATGCAAACGCCTTGAAAGAAGAAAAGAAACATTCTTTTTTTTAATTGGTTATTCCTTGACTCTGGAGATTGAGCAGAGGGAGAAGAAGTTATCTGGACTGGAAAAAAATGTTGAGAGGACGTTTCATTGGCATTGACTTTAAAAACATGGCCACTATAAATCAATGAAACCAAGAGTCACAGACTGCTACGTGTTTCCTTGCTTGTTGTAACGCTGTCTTTGATTGGTCCAATCCAACATGACATTTCAATAGACAAGATTATTTCAACTTTAACCTATCCTTATTACCTAAAAAAAAAAAACTATTCATCTTTCTTTATACAACCAGATTATTTCTCTGGGATTAATATTATACTACGTTCTAACCCGAGAGATTAGCTCTTTTATTTAGGAACCAAATAAAAACTCATTCCGGTGTTGAAGTTGTAGTCGCTGAAGTCTTGATTGGCGTGGCGGGAAAACAGTTCCGATTTCTCAGGAGGCGATAAATCTATCTCATTTTAAATTTCAGAGTTTGTAATTAGTTTAGAATAGAAACATGTCAACATTTTATATAAGCACTTTGATGTGGAAATGTTTTAAAGTAAGTTTATAAACCAAACAAGATTTTGTCACTTCTTACTTTACACCCGTCACTCAATTGATTCAAAAAGCTGAAGAAGTGTAAATATCATTTTGAGAATAGAGAAAAACAACAAAGCTAGGGATTAAATACTGGCCAGCTGACCAAAGGCTTAGGGTTGTTACATACTAGTCTAGTTTAACAAAAGGCTGACTATGACCATATGTATATTATTCAATTATAAGCAACGAAAATATAGATTTACATTAAGCTATCTTTCATTTGTCCTAGGATGCTAGAGAGACTATAGAGAGATTATAGAAACATTAGAAAAATGTTACACTGTTGATCGAGGATACTTTGAGAGATTAAATTGTTTATGTTAACACTATACCGACTTTCTCGCTGTTCTAGTGTCGAGTTTTCATAAAATAGTCTTAGTTATGAATTAAACTTACTTTAGGGTCACCCTGTATATGATGAATCAACGGTAGACCAATTATATGGAATAAAGAGGCTTGAGAACAGAATACCATCACTCCTTCATTACTACACGCTAACTACTCTGCCATTCCCTTACACTCCCTCTCTCCAATATTCCCCCTGCTCCCCCCACCTTCCATCCTCATCCTTCCTCTTCCTGCCACATCCTCCAACTTCGAAGCGCCACCATGCGTCTACCGTCACTCCACCATCACACTAACTCGATTTTACCATCACTCCACCTCCGCTAATTTATTTCTACCATCACTCTAACTTATTTAGACCATCACTCCACCTCCGCTAACTTATTTCTACCATCACTCTAGCTTATTTCTACCATCATTCTAATTTATTTTTAACCATCATTCCACTGCCACTAATTTATTTTTACCATCATTCCACCACTACTAATTAACTTCTACCATCACTCCACCATCACTCTAACTTACTTATACCATCATTCCACCACCACTAATTTATTTCTACCATCACTACACCATCTTTAATTTATTTCTACCATCACTACACCATCTTTAATTTATTTCTACCATCACTACACCATCTTTAATTTATTTCTGCCATCACTACACCATCTTTAACTTATTTCTACCATCACTACACCATCTTTAACTTATTTCTACCATCACTTCACCATCTTTAACTTATTTCTACCATCACCCTAATTTATTTTGACCATCATTCCACCACCACTAATATATTTCTACCATCACTTTAACTTTGTGTCTACAGCGGCAGCCACTTTACCATTTCTGCATCCTTAGCTCTAGACTTTTCCCAATTCTAGCTCAAGATCTCAAGGAGCAAATATTAATATGTCAAAACAAGCCCCCTCCCCTTTTTTCCCCCTAAATATTTAAGATCAAGGTGTCCTTATATACCCCTCAACTAAATCTTCATCTACTACAGAAACGACCTTGAACTCACAAAACCTGAGTGCCTATTATTTTGTAAAATGTACGCAAGAAAAACATTATTCTTACTTGTTATCTCCTGTCTGTAAAATATCTCGAGTTTCTTACCTATGGCGTGCCCTGAGCCTCATTAAAATATTTGACTTAATCCTTATAATTAACATAATTGATATTTTTGAATAATATAAACCTAAGAAAAAAAAAACAAATTTTTTTACAGATAGAGTATAGATCTCCATACTGTGTCAAGTATGAAAGAATATCCCAGGCAAGAACTTGGTTAGCAGTTCGGAAAGAATCTGGCAACATTTTTTTGTTAATCCTTAAACAAAATTGTTTTACTCTCAAGGAATGTCTGCATGTAATTAGTTGTTGAAGACAGGTTTGGAGATTATGTCAGAAAAATGTCATAGACCCGCGGAAACCAGGATTCTAAGAAGAAGATAATTGTAGAAGATTTAGTTGACACTACTAAGGTGGAGTTCGTTATAGATTGGATGAAGCCTGCATAAGCAGAGAGGTTTTGTAAACTTTTCCATGCACAAGGTGACTATAAGTTCTGCTTCAAGAGCCTATGCTGAGCAAACTAAATTGGAAAATATGTTTTCATATTTCTTTTATGAAGCCATTTAAAAAAAAATTCTTTATTTACAAAAAAAATGAGATTGCAAACGTTTAACCGTAATTTCAGTCAAGAAACTTCCTCCAAATAACTTCATCCCACATCCTTACTATATACATATTAGACCAAAGAATAATATATAAACAATACTGCATTTCATCCATTAAAACATGTATTCGTAACGCCTTGCTCCAATTAACTTTTTCCCAATTTACTAACAACAAAATTGCAACTTCCTTTAAACAGCAACTTTCTCACAACTTCCCCAGAACAACTGTCTCAAAAATCCTGCTTGTAACAACTTCTCCCAAATAACTTCCTGCTAGATCTGGATGTCTTCTAATTTTCGAATTCTTTTAGCAGCGGTCATCGTCTGCAAAGTTTGAGCCTAGTTCCAGACATTGGCGACAGTTCCGAACTAGCATTAATGGCGTTAAAGAAGAAACCGAGCATCAAACAGCAGGACACGTCAAAGATATCGGCCAACACCACAACTATTTTGGATGCATCTTCTACAGACTGGAAAGTGTGACCTTTAGCAGAGGGTCATGTGTGTTTTTGTTTTGTCGGTGGCCCATAATCCATCACGAAAAAACTGTAAGCCTTTGAGTCCAGGCATTATTCAGTTACTCGTTTAGTATCATTTGGCTAGATGTACAAGGAAGACGTCTTTTAAGTATAGTTACAGTACTACAGACTAGAGTCTTGTGGTAAAGTAGGCCTACTGTTGAGCCCTATACTCCGCTGGGTGACTTATAAAGTAATAGTAAGTAAAGCTAAGTAAAATGAAACTTATTTATTTACAGAAAAGTATAACAGTAAATTAATGCTTGGATTGTCTAAAAATAGACCTTCGCCATTCGGTCTTTTGTAAATTGTATATATATTTTTATTGATTAAAGTAGATCTATGTACTTTCTGTCTTTTTTAACAACCATTCAGAACATCCGGCTTTGAACATTTCCAGTTTTGTTTAATTTCGCTTTATGAATACAACTTTACAGCCCGTTGAAGTAACAGAATGTTTCACATAAAGAAGACACGAGCTTTGTCAATTAACTCAACGGAAAACACTCTACACTCGTTAGCCATCTTGTCTTTTGAGGATTTTAAATTGGCCCGCCACTCACGCAGGCACAAGAGTAACACTAATAAAAGACTTATGAGAATTTAAGGATGTTCTAATAGAGTTCAAAGGTCGTCAGAATGAGCAGATGTGTGTCAGTGGGGCGAGGTTGTGTGCGGACGAAGGGTGCGGGCGTATCCTCGCTAGCGCGCTTCTTCGAGCGTATTATCAGTCTTCCGTGAGTACTTTTGATAAGGTGTTTTGATCCTGTTCGTTCTGGTCTTTGACAACTTATTTAGTTCTTTTAATGAAGGAAATAGATTTTGAAAACAATTTCTTGTTACGCGACGCGAAGAGCTAAAAATAGCAGCAGGAGATGTAGATCTAAATATAGGACACCGGAAGTGTGGATGCAAGTAAGGAGAAGAGATACATGGAAAGAGAAACAGAATGACAAAGAGAGAAAGAAAGATACAGACAGACAACAGAGAGAAGGGAAAAAAAAGAGATAGTAAAAAAGAAATTAAACTACAAAAAGAGGAAAAAAAGCTAAAAATTAAAAACAGAATAACACAGAAATAGAGAAAACGGGAGAGAGAGTGAAAGTGAGAGCGAGAGAGAGAGAGAAAGAGAGAGAGGTAAGGAGGAGAACATAGCAAGAAAGAAAGAAAGGTTAAGAGAATCGACAGAGAGAGAGAACTTAAGGAAAAAGAGAGAAGCTAAGAAAAAAGGATACCGAGAGAGAGAAAGAGAAAAATTGAGAAAGAGTGAGAGAGAAAGAGATAGAGAAAGAGAGAGAAAGACAGAGCAAGAGATAAAGGAGAGAAAGAGAGAAAAAAGGAAAGACAGAGAGAGAGAAAGAAAGAGAAACATGAGATAGAGGAGAGAGCATGAGATAGTGGAGAGAAAGAAAGAGAGAGCATGAGATAGAGGAGAGAAAGAAAGAGAGAGCATGAGACAGAGAGAGAGAAAGAAAGAGAGAGAGCATGAGATAGAGGAGAGAAAGAAAGAGAGAGCATGAGATAGTGGAGAGAAAGAAAGAGAGAGCATGAGATAGTGGAGAGAAAGAAAGAGAGAGCATGAGATAGTGGAGAGAAAGAAAGAGAAACATGAGATAGAGGAGAGAAAGAAAGAGAGAGCATGAGATAGTGGAGAGAAAGAAAGAGAGAGCATGAGATAGAGGAGAGAAAGAAAGAGAGAGCATGAGATAGTGGAGAGAAAGAAAGAGAAACATGAGATAGAGGAGAGAAAGTAAGAGAGAGAATGAGAAAGAGGAGAGAAAGAAAGAGAGAGCATGAGATAGAGGAGAGAAAGAAAGAGAGAGCATGAGATAGTGGAGAGAAAGAAAGAGAGAGCATGAGATAGTGGAGAGAAAGAAAGAGAAACATGAGATAGAGGAGAGAAAGAAAGAGAGAGCATGAGATAGAGGAGAGAAAGAAAGAGAGAGCATGAGATAGAGGAGAGAAAGAGAGAGAGAGCATGAGATAGAGGAGAGAAAGAAAGAGAGAGCATGAGATAGAGGAGAGAAAGAAAGAGAGAGCATGAGATAGAGGAGAGAAAGAAAGAGGTAGAAAAGAGAAAGATATAAAGAAATGGAAAGAAGAGAGGGAAAAAGTGAAGCGAAATTACATCAAAAATGAGAAGAGAGTAAGATGTATAGAAGATTAGAGTGAGAAAGAGAAAGAGAGATATGAAACATGAGAAAAGAGAAAGAGAGATATGAAACATGAGAAAAGAGAAAGAGAGATATGAAACATGAGAAAGAGAAAGAGAGATATGAAACATGAGAGAAAGAGAGATATGAAACATGAGAAAGAGAAAGAGAGATATGAAACATGAGAAAAGAGAAAGAGAGATATGAAACATGAGAAAGAGAAAGAGAGATATGAAACATGAGAAAAGAGAAAGAGAGATATGAAACATGAGAAAAGAGAGAGAGAGATATGAAACATGAGAAAAGAGAGAGAGAGATATGAAACATGAGAAAGAGAAAGAGAGATATGAAACATGAGAAAAGAGAAAGAGAGATATGAAACATGAGAAAAGAGAGAGAGAGATATGAAACATGAGAAAGAGAAAGAGAGATATGAAACATGAGAAAGAGAAAGAGAGATATGAAACATGAGAAAAGAGAGAGAGAGATATGAATCATGAGAAAGAGAAAGAGAGATATGAAACATGAGAAAAGAGAAAGAGAGATATGAAACATGAGAAAGAGAAAGAGAGATATGAAACATGAGAAAGAGAAAGAGAGATATGAAACATGAGAAAAGAGAAAGAGAGATATGAAACATGAGAAAAGAGAGAGAGATATGAAACATGAGAAAAGAGAAAGAGAGATATGAAACATGAGAAAAGAGAAAGAGAGATATGAAACATGAGAAAAGAGAAAGAGAGATATGAAACATGAGAAAAGAGAGAGAGAGACAGACAGACAACAGAGAAATGGGTTGCCTGAGCTAGCCAGAAAAACCAGTGACTTGGCAGAATTTAAGTCATTGGTTAATATGCATGACTAAATGCATGACGCGTAGGACGTAATCATCTTCTTTTTTTGAAGTAACGTCTGTATTATATAAGATAAGATAAAAGAGAAGGTGATCACAAGATGGCAGGTAAAACTAAAAAAAAAAGTTATATAAAATGAATTCTGATAGTGAAAGGATTGCAGGTAAAAAGATCAAAGCATGTGCTAGAATCTGTTTTGTTGATCTAGTCAATTTCTACTATTTGTACTTCTAGAGTGCGTCGATGTGTTCTGTAACCAGCTTCGATAAAATGCACTGCATATCATACAGGGGGGGTAAAAGGGTGAAAACTAATACTCAAGACTGTGGCATTTCTGATCTAAGGGGAGATGATTGGAGATGTTTTGAAAAGATGACTTTGAACTGAAGGAGTTATAGATCCTAGGAAAGATCCTGGCAAAACGTTTCGTTAGGGCCGACTCCAGAATTACGTAACAAGTCTGGAGAAAGAAGTCAGAGATAGGTTGTTGATTCCAGGGATAACGCATGTTTACTCCAAGGGATCTCAAGCTGTTGTAAGGTTGAAACAAGGCATTGATATAGCAAAAGAATGGAATATGATCAGTGGCTACAATTGGCAAAGTTTTGCGTTTGGTTGGCTTGGGTTGGTGATATGAGAATGGAATGATTTAACCCCATTTAGAAATCATTTCGTTGTGTTCGTCTATGAAAATGGTAGCCTCTGTTTGTTTTATTGTGAGGATGGTACTCTGTGTGTGTGTTAATGTGAGGATGGTAGCCTCTGTGTGTTTTATTGTGAGGATGGTAGCCTGTGTGTTACTGTGAGGATGGTCGCCTCTGTGTGTTACTTTGAGGATGGTAGCCTTAGTATGTTTTATTGTGAGGATGGTAGCAAGTGTGTGTTATTGTGAGGTGAGGATGATAGCCTAACTGTGTGTTATTGTGAGGATGGTAGCCTCTGTGTGTTATTGCGAGGATGGTAGCCTCTGTGTGTTATTGCGAGGATGGTAGCCTCTGTGTGTTTTATTGTGAGGATGGTAGCAAGTGTGTGTTATTGTGAGGTGAGGATGATAGCCTAATTGTGTGTTATTGTGAGGATGGTAGCCTCTGTGTGTTAGTGCGAGGATGGTAGCCTCTGTGTGTTTTATTGTGAGGATGGTAGCAAGTGTGTGTTATTGTGAGGTGAGGATGATAGCCTAACTGTGTGTTATTGTGAGGATGGTAGCCTCTGTGTGTTTTATTGTGAGGATGGTCGCCTCTGTGTTACTGTGAGGATGGTATCCTCTGTGTGTTACTGTGAGGATGGTAGCCTGTGTGGATAGTAGCTAGTTGAGTTTTCAGGGGTGGGGAAACATGGATAACCTAAATTATGATAATTCATTGAAATAGGATTTAGGAAAGCGTACCCTTTTGTGTTGCAAATTAATTATGCAAGGGATTTATTTTTCCTCACCAAAATGCCTCTCTTTTAAAACTTGATATAGGTGTAAGGAATATTCGATTCAGATAAATACAAGATTCATTTTGCAACTCTATTGTAATATTTATGTGTACAATTTGGTAAATTGTTAAAAGAATGTTAAAACTAAAATAAATATAGATTAATAAATTTTGTTTGAACGAGTTTCAGTACACAATGATTTGTACAGTTACGTGCCGTCTGTGTGCAAGGGGAACTGGATAAGTCACTTTATAGTCTCAAATAATCAGTAATTTTTTATTTTTTTTCAGGTCTCCCAAACAGTTCATCCAAACAGGTCACCTAAACAGGTCACCAGCATGGAGTGTACATTACTTCGACATTTTTTTAACGAATGCTTTAAAATGATGTACACTTATAAAATAGTCCCAAACAAATCTACTCACCGCTGTAGGCGTTTGATCGTCCGTAAACCTCCCAGACCACCACAGCCAGCTCAAGGACACACTCTACAGTCAGCAGGAGGTAGACCCAGTTACTCAGGTAGATGAACCACTTGGCCGTGCTGAGATCTTCGTCCAGAGAGGTCACAATCAAGTTGCCGGCCAACCAGGAGGTATGGTACAGGGCCCAGAACACTCGCCAACACATATAGAAAGTTGGGCACTTACACTGCAAAAGTAAATAAAGTAACTCTTACACGTGGCAATATTTCTTTACAGAGGTAAACACAAATATTTCTAAATACTTTTTACATTAGAAACAGATACGTCTTACATGGGTATTTGATACTTCTTAAAATAGGTATCAAATAGGTCTTAAATAGGTATCAAATAGGTCATAATATAGGTATCAAATTGGTCTTAAATATTTATCAATTAGGTCTTAAATGAGTATTTAATACCTCTTAGGTATCAAATCTTAAATGGATATTAAACAGGTCTTAAATGGATATCAAAAAGGTCTTATATTGGTATGAAATATATATATATATATATATGGCTCCTTTTTGTCTGGGAAGACAATGGATGGGGCCAGATGAGTCACTGGTTTTGGTTTCGTCTTGAGACGGGCTATTAGAGCATGGAATGGGTTGCCTGAGCTAGCCAGGAAAACCAGTGGCTTGGCAGAATTTATTTCATTGGTTAATATGCATGACTGAATGCATGACGCGTAGGACGTAATCATCTTCTTTGTTCAAATCCTGTAAAAAGTCTGCCCTCTGACGTGTTCTCTGAAGTAAAATGAATGACAGACAAACTTTCTGTTATATTATCACAATACACTAACAATACTGATGTTTAAAAGTTACACTCCATTTTTATTAACGTGAAAACAAAGAGAGAACAACCAGCAGAGACTAATACACAGTGAATACACACTACTGACACACTTAAGAGTAAACCGTGAACACGTGAACATACTGACAGTAGAACAAGGGAGACTACATGAAAACAAACAAACACACACACAACAGACATAAACATAAATACACATATAAATGTAACACTTTCTATTTCAGATATACATTAGTCCATATATTTCTACTTGTACATTACAGTACTTTAGGAGTATAAATGATGAGTAGTGATGGGAACTAAACTAATTTTTTTTAGTTAAACTAAAACTAAGTTTGAACTAAAAAAAAGTAATTAAACTTTTAGTTAATCACAAATTGAAAAAAAAAAAGTTAAACTAAACTAAGAAACGTTAGTTAAACTTTTACTAACTATTTTGAACTTTTTTAAGGACGAAACAGCCAAACATGAAAAATATTAAGCACAACCAATCTCTTTAGCAGAATGTAATAAACATTTATTTGTGCACATGAAAAAAGATTTAAATGTCTTAAATGGGATAGATGTAGATCTTAATAGAATCACTAGAATGATACTATTATAGAAAGAAATTAGAAGTAATTGTCCAAGTTCTAATATAAGTTACCTTTAGAAGTAATGATAAAACTGCATGTTGACTCTCTACCTAACTCTAGATTCTAGAATATTCTGGATCTAATATCTTCTACAAACGAAATGATCATAAATATAATCTGGATCTAGAATTAGATCTAGCTACTAGATCTAGACCTAGATCAAATAATTAACATTTTAATCTAAAAATAAAAAACTACTACTACTACTACTACTACTACTAGATCTAAAATCTAGATACAGTCTAGTAGATATCTTAGTAACTCTTGATCTAGAGATTTTAGATTATTATAACTATGATTATAACTAGATTGAGTATTTAGTTACTATTTAGATCTATATACTCTAATAGATAATACTACATCTAATAGATCTAGAATCTAGATAGTAGATATAAGTATAATTATAATAGAAGTAGATGTAGATCTAGTCTAGATTTAGTTAAATTTAGTATTAGATCAAGTATAGTGACTACTATTATTAGTATTATAGTCATTATAGATCTATCATCTATGCATCTTAGGTCTTAGTATAATATGTAATCTAGATATATCTAGATCTAATCTAGACTCTAATTCTAGAATAGTAGAAACTCTAAACTAATGGATCTAGTCTAATAAAGTAAAGTAATATAGTCCAATATAGATTTCAATTAATAGATATTAAAATTTTAAATTTACATCTAGATCTAAGACTTCTAAGAGTTAGACTCTACTTAAGACTAAGAGACTAAAATAATTAAATATTGACTATCTATTATGACTATAGATCTAATAGTAGTAATAGACTAATACTAATAGACTAGACTAGTCTAGACTCTAGCTCTAGATCTATCTACTATCTAATACAAAGGGTTAAAATAAAAAGAATCGACATTTCTTTTAGATCTATAGTAAAGCAAAATTCTTTGCCTGCAGCTATACAGGAACACACTGGTGTTTAATAAAAAGCAGCAACATGTAGATCTATAGAAGCAAGGAATTATCAGGATTTATCAAACAGTGAAACTTGCTAGAAATAGAATGAACACGTTTATTTTTCTCGCCTTTCAAATACCTTGAATTGGCGGGAATAGCGGCCATTATAGGGTAAAGGTCAGAAGGCTTTCTAGTGACCTGTGCACCCTCTAGTTTATTCTCCTCTCTATTATTCATTATATATATTCTCCAAATTACATAGATCTAAATATTTATTGGTATGTATGTTTAAAAAGTTTGTAAAATTTGTAATTAAACTTTTTAGTTTCTAACTAAAAAAAAAAAAATTAAACTAGGATTTTAACTAAACTTTTTTTTTTGTAATTAAACTTTGGCCTTAACTATTTTTTTTTTTAGTTAAACTAAAAGTTAGCAACTTTTTAGTTAACTTTTGCCCATCACTAAGGATGAGATTAGCAAGGGTGCTGCGTAGCCAGCACAACGACCTATCTCTATGTTCTTCAATTTCTTTTTCTGTGTAGAGTAAACTCAAGAACCCCCAACCACTGTGACCCCCAACCACTTAGCAACAACCTCCCCCCCCTTACCTAAAAACTTGGACCTCAACTTCTGGTATCTCAACTTTTATTTCTATGGTGGTGTATTCTTTATTTCTGTCATTAAAACAATTTGTATCTGAACATTTCACCTTGAGTTTTTCTTGACCTGGTCATTAAGTCTGCACTTGTCTTGGTGCAAGGAGATCTAGATCTATTTAACAACTCCTGACAAGGAGGTAGGACATGAGGTAGGACCTGAGTTCGCTGTGAGGTTGCAACAGGGAGGTGGGGAGTCATCCTGAACTTGATGGCACCCGGAGAACCTGGTAGATCTGTTTTATGTCTGGTTACGTATTTTTTTTAAAGGTTTCTTTATTAAAATACTCTCATTCTCTCTCTCTCTCTCTCTTTCCCTCCCTCTCTCTCTCTTTCGCTCCCTCTCTCTCTCTTTCTCTCTCTCTCCCTCGCTCATGCATATTTCATACCTGGTAGATCTGTTTTATGTCTGGTTACGTATTTTTTTAAAAGGTTTCTTTATTAAAATACTCTCATTCTCTCTCTTTCCCTCCCTCTCTCTCTTTCGCCCCCTCTCTCTCTCTTTCTCTCATTCTCTCTCTCTCCCTCGCTCATGCATATTTCATACCTGGTAGATCTGTTTTATGTCTGGTTACGTTTTTTTTAAAAGGTTTCTTTATTAAAATACTCTCATTCTCTCTCTTTCCCTCCCTCTCTCTCTTTCGCCCCCTCTCTCTCTCTTTCTCTCATTCTCTCTCTCTCCCTCGCTCATGCATATTTCATACTTACACACTGTTTCTTTCTTAATTCCTTTCCAAATATTCTTTCTCTCTCATTTTTTTCTCTCTCTCTCTCTCACTCTTATTCTATCTTTCTGTCTCTCTCTGTCTCTCTCTCTGTCTCCATGTCTCTGTCTCCCTGTCTCTCTCTATCTCCCTTTCTCTCCCTGTCTCTCTCTGTCTCTCTGACACCCTGCCTCTCTCTCTGTATCGCTCTCTCTCTCTCCCTGTCTCTGTCTCCCTGTCTCTCTTGTATCGCTCTCTCTCTCTCCCTGTCTCTGTCTCCCTGTCTCTCTCTCTGTTTCCCTTTCTCTCCCTGTCTCTCATTGTCTCTCTATCTCCCTGTCTCTCTCTGTCTCTCTGACACCCTGCCTCTCTCTCTCTGTATCGCTCTCTCTCTCTCTCTCCCTGTCTCAATCTCCCTGTCTCTCTTGTATCGCTCTCTATCTCTCTCCCTGTCTCTATCTCCCTGTCTCTCTCTGTTTCCCTTTCTCTCCCTGCCTCCCTGTCTCTCATTGTCTCTCTGTCTCCCTGTCTCTCTCTCTTTCTCCCTCTTTTTCTCTTTCTCTTTCTCTCTCTCTCTTTCTCC
>JAZGLO010003937.1:480000-560000 GCA_036873155.1 Biomphalaria sudanica | reverse complement strand
GAACCGCTGAATTAAGACCTTACGATCATATGGTGTAAAGGTCATCCGTTTCTATGATCTACGTTAACGAGGGTGTCATGTAGCCAGCACAACGACCAACCGCCTTTACTTTCCCAACCTTTATTCAACTACCCTTTAGAGTTGGATGGACTCAGGGGCGCACCCTTAAAATCCTGAATTCCAAAATCCATTTCCTCATCTGATCATTTGCTAATCAGCTCATAATTCTATTTAGTATTGGCAAAATTGGTTAAGCCTGCGCTATTTGGGCCGAAATATGTAGGTCACAGCTGGGGCTGCGTAGCCAAGGGAAATAATGCTTTCCTCATTGATCTTCGGACTCGAAGACAAGCCTTAGTATTATTATTCATATAGATAATATAAAGCAGGAAGTAAGGCGTATTTATGTATGTATGTTACGCATAGAAGTCAAAACCGTTAAACCAATCTTGATAAAATTTGACATAAATGTTCCTTGGGTACTAACTGAAACCGTGGCATATGTATGGTAGCCCTAAAGCAAACTTAAGACCCTCAAAAAAAAAGTTGCCCAACTCAATGAAAGTAGTACCATTTCATAGATCTAGATCTAGGCCATGTTTACATGAGATAAGATCGAAAGGCTCTAGATCTAGTTATTGATAAAATATTGAAAATATTAAAAAATAATAAATTTCCTAGCAATACAGTTTCAACCACCCAGCCTTTCCTTTTCCTATAGAAACAAGAGTATGTATTTTACTCAAGTGTAAGAACATGGATCTTCTTCTATTTTTGTTTCATCACCACTGCCCCCAACTAAATCTACACTCGGCCGCCTCGTGGAACAGCTTCATCATTGAATTGAACTCATTTTAAAATCAAACAAGTTTCTCATAGTTTCTTTTCTTTCCATGTCAACACACTTGAGGTCTGTAAATATTTTATGTTTTCACTTTGATGTATCTATACACACACACGCACACACGCACACACACACACACACACACGCGCACACACACACACGCGCGTTGTTTTCAACTATTTGATTCAAGCTTCCAGTGACGTACGTTAAATAAATGTTGGTTGGTTATTTTTATATTTTCTATTAAATGTTTTTTTTTTAATATTATTATTTCATTTGGAAAAAGGGGGGGGGGGGGACTATTTGAGGCAAATCTGAAAATAAATAGATTTTCCTCGGTGTGTCTTGTTCAGAATACTAAAGTATTGGTAAGATATGTATTTGAAAAGCATATCATTATTTGTCTGTTCCTTTTAGCACTAAAGAATCAAATGTCTAGGGCCTCCCGCCTGTCTCCCAAAATAACTTTGAACATTTTCTTGCCAAAAGTGTTTTGTCACTGACATTGCTTTTTTTTTTTTGTTTTTTTTTTGTTTTGTTTTGTTGTTGTTTTTATATTTCAAAATCTCAATTTTCCCTATTTTTTTATTATTTTTTTTTTTTAATTTTAACTCCATTATATCACCTCCACATTGCTCCATCTAACGTTACCTTCTTTTTCTCTTTTACTTTAATTTAAAGGTTAAAAGAACATGTGACTGTTGTTAAATACGGTAATGTAAACAAAGAGAAGATAACTGCGATTAAAGTAATTACAAGATCTGTTATAATTTCTTGCCGTAATAACAGAAGAATACATAAAAGAAGATGGGTTTTCTTAAATCAACCAGGTGTCACTTCAATAAAAACCTAGATCGAGATACCTGATCTCTTTTACAACCTTGTTAATATTAATTTCTTCAGATTTGACAAGTTTTCAAAACACTGGCATCCTGTGGGAACAATGACTGATCAGTTCATGTATACAGTGGGGACGTCATGTTAGGTAAATATAATAACAAAATGTCAACTTTAATGATAAGAAAGAGTGAGACAGAGGAAAACACACACACACAGAGAAAGAGACAGAGACAGACAGAGAGACAGAGAAACAGACAGAGAGACTGCGAGACAGAAAGACAAAAAGACAGAGAGAGAGAGCGACTGACAGAAAGACAGAGAGCTAGAGATAGAGAGACATACAGAGAGATAGAAAGAGACAGCGAGACAAAGAGAGAGACAGAGATAGACCGAGAGGCAGAGAGAGAGAGAGACGTTAATTCAATGTATATATTGTTGTAACTCCAGTGGCGGACTGATAGGGTTAATGTTTGTGCGACCTACTGACACACGTGGGTCAGGCCAATCACACAGGTCAACGGCTGTCGATGGACAAGCGACAGTACTGCTAGTACACGCAAATATGACCCGTGCAGTGGTCATGTGATCGAAAGCCTTCACGGACGAGAGACAATGTGTACGAAAGGACAGTTGAGTCGTGACCACCTAATGTCGAAGGTGCCGGTTGAGTCCAAGACAGCTAGGCAGTAAGAACGGTGGCTAGAATGTGAGTCATGTACGAGCTAGAGAGACTTGTAGTGTTTATTAGGCAGTTCTATTGTGTTAAAGCATTGGAAGCTAGTGTAGCCAATAGTGTTGTATTGGCTGTTGATGTATTTGTCATTAAATCGCCACATTGTTACAGTAGAACGTCGTTTATCCGAACGTTTATTATCCGGAGCGTCAAATATCCGGACCAGTTTTTTTTTTTTTTTTTTTTTTATCAACGAAGGTGTACAATGGTACAGCGAAAAATAAGTGATTATTTTCCACAATAAAGGTAAAATTGCGACATTTGTCACCTATTTTGCTCGTTCTTCACGCACGTGTCCCGCATGTGATGATTTTCAATATTCGTATAGTGTCCGGTTGCATATACTGCATGGATCGCTTCGGTTTTCGGTTATCCGAACAATCGCGTATCCGAACGGTGTCCGGTCCCAATTGAGTCGGATAAACGACGTTCTACTGTATTTAGAACTCTTGTTGTCAAGTTCTTGTGTTCGATGTGCTCTTTTGTATAGCAGTGTTTACAGAAGACATGATAAAGAAGATCGCAACAATATGCTATTTCTAGATTTAGATATATATATTTATGTTTGACTATTTTAGGTATATCCATTTAGCTAATTTGGCTAGAGCGTAGTGTTGATTACGCGAAAGGCGTTGGTTCGATCCCCATATTGTTCAATTTTTATCTCCTTATGTTTTTAATGACAAATATTTTTTTTTTAATTTCACTACATTATTTAAATATTAAGTAGGAAATTTAAAAAACGTATTTGTCGTCTGTACAATTCTGTTTTCTTCTCACCTACTAAACACACACGCACGCGCCCACACACGTTCAAACACGTACAATGCATATATTGAGAATATTGTCGTGGAAACTGAGTTTTCCAATATTTATCTCAGCGTTCCTTTAAATTCTTCTTCGGGACTGACATCGCTGATCAATACAAAATTGTAGCTAAAATCTCTCAGAGAATCACCCACTCCACCTGCTTGGCTTTGGAGGAGAAGAAAGTAGCTCCTTACACCAAAAAATGTCTCAGATGTAGCCTATTCTGTGGTAGAAAAAAACAAACTTCTTGCGGTCTATGGTTCAGATGATATAAAGCTCATCTGTTTCTGTGGCTGACGCTTAACGACAGTGTCGTGTGGCCAGCAAAAGACTGACCGCCATTACTTCCCGAAACGTACGTCAAGAACCCATTAGTGTTGGCTGGACTCTGTTGGGTCCGAAAAATCCTGAATCTAATTCCCAAGTATTTACCTGGAATCAAACTCGAGACCGGAAGTTAATCGCTTAACCACCCCAAGCCACGCCCCCAGAAGATGAAATACTGTTACATAATAGCTCTTACAACTGACCAGTAAGTCAATAGGTCAAGTTTCAATTCTATTCTAGATTAGCACAAAGTTCAAGCTCTATAAAGCCGGGACCTTGACTAGTCTGAATATGTAAAGTTGTAGCCTACACCCATAAGATTTACTTTCGAAAAACTATCATCAACTAGCGTTGAAATGTCACAATAACTTCTAGATAGGTCTATTTAACAAACTTTTAACGGAAAACCTGCCCCAGTTTCATGAGCTCAGTCAACCAGACCGGCAATCCAAGTGGACCAAGAATAGGTCCAACGGTCTTATCAAGTCAGTCAGTCATCAGTAATTTGACTCATTTTTTATTTTATGGGTATTTTTCTTAATTATTTTAATTTCCTCATTAATGCTTTCATTTAGATTTATTGTTTTATTCGAAAAGCAAGCTGTTTTTAAAAGTCTTTAAAAAAAAACCACCACTTTCGCAACACAATTAAGAGACAAAATGCCCTACATCATAAGCTCTAGAAGTAATATGGCATCATTGGTTAACATGCATGACTAGATTGACATAGGAACACACGCAGGACGTATTTTATATTATACTAGACATATTTTACCAGCGACCCGCGGGTTTTTATTTGCGTACTACTGTCGATATAGTCACTGAGTGTTTTTAAAACATTTAAACGAAATAATAATGTAATAAATAAAGCGAATGTGTAAATGTAAAAATAGTATGAATGAAGTCATCAAATCAAAATAGCTAATCTACTTAAATCCATTTTTTTTCAAATTAAAACATTTGCTTGTAGGCCTAAATATATTTGATTAAAATTTGAAATGAATAGACTTAATTTTGTATGTTCATGTGTTAAAGTATAAAGTAGATCTTGAGGTATACAGATCTAGATCTAGACTAATCTAGAGTTAAAAATTGGTTCTTATAGAGTTCATTCTGTGCTGCGTGAAGGCCTTGCTCTGCGCATGCGTGACCTTTTTTCATGAACACGGCTCATCAACACGGCTACGAAGCTTTAGCGAACAGCGAACGAATGTATTAAAAATGCTTTAGAAAAACTTATTTGAATGTTAATTTGATTAAAATATGAAATGAATGGACTATAATTAGTATGTTCATGTGTTAAAGCATAAAACTATCTGCGAAAAGAAGTTTTATCATCTTAGAGTTCAATAAGAGTTCTAGACCTAGGAATAGACTCAGTAGAGAGATGTGTTAATGTGTAACCCTTTGGTAATGTCTTATGAAAGAATGTGCATCGGAATATCTAAATTCGCAGATATAAATGACGAATTAATGTAAAAATGCTTTTGAAACACAAATTTGAAGGTTAATTTTATTAAATAATGAAATCAATGGACTATATTGTGTATTTTCATGTGTCAAAAAAAAAAAAAAAAAAAAACTATAAGTGCTAAGTTTAGTTCTTAAAATTAGATCTAGATCTAAATCCTTTCGATCTTTTCTCATGTCAACATTGTAAACATGGCCTAGATCCATAAAATACTATAACTGTAATAGAGTTGGCCTTTTTTTTTTTTTGAGGGTCTTAAGTTTGTTTTAGGGTCACAATACATACACTACGGTCTAAGTTGGTACCCTAGGAACATTTCTGCCAAGTTTTATCAAGATTGGTCAAGCAGTTTTTATTTCATTACGAGGACATACATACATACATACGCCGAACATTCTACTTTATATATTAGACTAGTCGACCGGCGGCGTAGCATACGCAGCTATTTTGCAGGGCCGGCCTTAGGCCACTGCAATCTATGCGACCGCAGTGTTAATCTGAAAATACTTGAATATGATCACAAATGACGTAACCATCCTATTTCCCAACTCTACTTCCTGTCCATCCCTTCCGACTTCCACCTTTTAAATCCCACTTCCATTCAATATCCAAATTCGCACCATTTTTATTCACACCATGCTGCGCTACGACCGTAGCACAGAAATAAGAGAGTGATCTTTCCTTTACTTCTTCCTCTCGTCCAAACTCTTGAGGAAAGAGGAGAATTATATATATATATATTATATTATATTGTATTGTATTTTATAAAATAAGAAGATATCAATGTACTGTAAGTACCAATATGAAGAGTACACAACTTTGTGGCTCGCCCAACCACGTCACAGAGTCTGGCAACATGTCTTCTGCTCCCAGCCCAGGAACTCCGCTCTTGAAACCTTCATCCTGACATGAAACCTGCGCTGCGTCAACTCGCACTCTAGATGCCAGAGAAGCTTCCCGAAGATAGTTACACAGGTGCGTAGCTCTGACAGTGTCAAGTGGCTTCCTTGTCAAAGTGTCAAATCGGCCAATAACCGAAAGCACGTGCTGAGCATCCTAGCGTGCAATGGGGGCACTAACATGTCCAGAATGAGAAAGGGGAGGAGCCTGAGGTTACGTACATTGAAGAGACTAACATGTCCAGAATGAGAAAGGGGAGGAGCCTGAGGTTACGTACATTGAAGAGACTCAAGCATTTGTGGAAGTCGCGATGGAAAATGCAGGTGCATATTTAGCCTCGTGTCAGGTTCATGCAAGGCCGAAAAAACCGCAAACATCCTGTAGTCGATTCCAACATTCATTCACAAATAGATATAAGAGATTTTCATGCATGGCGGAAAAAAACACTACATTTTTAGCTTTTTGGTGTATCTCCCCCCCCCCTTCCTTCCCATTTTCCAAAATTGGTCGGATAAGTGATAGGATCATAGCATATTGAGAGAGCTAAAAACATGAAATTGCGCTAAAAAAAAACACAAATTGGTTAAAATATCTCTAATCGCACAGATTTGTTGTTGTTTGGTCTAGATCTATTACAAATGTAACGACATGACTGATCCAAACTAAGGGATGCAGTCACACATACATACATATATTTTTTTCGCGGGGGGGGGGGGGGATACAAAAATCCCCCCCAACCCCCCCCCCCCCGAAAAAAAATCCTGGCTACGCCCATGGATGTAATTACACTTCGCTTTAGTTTTCTTTTTTTATATTAACATATTTTTTAAAAATGTTTTTCTTCTTGTACAAAACCGTCTGGAATGCTTTTTGTTTCTTCGAGCTTTAAGAGAAACTGTTGAAAGTTGTAGCCACTATTGGTTGACAACGGTCGCCAGTAACGAGGCCTGCTCTTGTGTTCTATCTTAATTATTTGCCTTTCTTCTTATCTTATCTTATATAATACAGACGTTACCTCAAAGAAGAAGATGATCACGTCCTACGCGTCATGCATTCAGTCATGCATGTTAACCAATGACTTAAATTCTGCCAAGTCACTGGTTTTCCTGGCTAGCTCAGGCAACCCATTCCATGCTCTAACAGCACTAGGGAAGAAGGAGTATTTGTACAAATTTGTCCTAGCATATGGGATGAGGAATGTGCCTTTATGTTTGTGTCTTTAAAGCCTACGATATTCTGTTGCATCGAAAGTGAACCTTTTCCCTTTGCAACTTGTCACGTGACTAAAGAGGCTACTCCCAGATACTCATCCGCGTACTAAACATATAAAACATAAAACATACGTGAGAATGTTGTCACGATAATGAGGAACATATATAGCGTTCAGTCAAATATGAAGCTTGTAAAACTGAACTTGTGTATGTTCTGAAACAAAGGAAAAATTTTTCTGGACCCCAGGGAAGAGTATCATGGAAAATTGTCCGTTTTCATAATGTCCAGACTGCCATTGATGGATTGCTGCCTGGTCGTGCGGCTTGCGCACTGGACTGTCGTTCAGATTTATCGATGGTTCAAACCCTGCCCGCTCCCATCCCACGTCGTCTTGCGGGAGGTTTGGACTAGGAAGTAATTATCTTCGACTCTGAAGGAACATCCGAAACATGTAAAACATTTTACAACAAAATTTTATTTTTTTTTACATAGGATGTGGTTATTAAATGGTATTCATATTTTTGTAACTGTCTGTTGAAAGCTATTTATGAATACAATAGTGCGAAAAACATAACACTAAGTATATTACACATAAATGTTGCATTTAAAGGCATGTTCTATACTTATATAAATAAGGACACTCCCCACACACACACAAACTACATTAAGAACTATCAACAAGGGAGAGAAATATTTCCCCAAATCCCTGCAAGAGTTATCACCCAGCGGCGTTTCCATCATATTCGTTTAGTGGTAATTTTGAGACAATCGTCTTGAATCTCAATTCCGCGCCCCTGTGACGTCAAGTCCCATTCATCTCCGCCTTCGGGCTGTTGTTCTTAGCGTCATACATAATTCAAGTCTCTTCACCCCCCCCCCCTCTCTCATCCCCGACTATTCCTCATTTTTTCCTATTAAGTTAATCCAGGGGAGAGAACCGTACACCATGTGGTACAATTCTTGCGAGTTATTCCTCTTGAAAACAATGGACACCCTGCGGTGAACTGATCCACACATAGAGCCACAACTTTTCTTATTTATCTCCCTTGTGCTCTTTGCGTGTCATACTATTACCAAGGGGAAAGAACTGGATATTACATGTGCCTTGAAAAAAGTTACCTCTCCTTTCGAATCTTAAATATAATATATAATATATAAGTAATTGGTGAATTATGAGTTATTCTTTGTGCAGTGGGACACAACGTTTAGTAAGTAATTGGTGAAGTATGTGTTCTTACATCTTCGACCCATAGTCAATCATTAGTACGCTAATATGCTAATTATATGTTGATATTTCCCTGTATACTCTCTCTCTCTCTCTCTCTGTATCTTTGAGGTTCTTTCTTTACACGTATGACTGTCTGCTAGGCCATATGTATAAGTCTGCCCTTTTCCCTAGAAGTCAATTATATTTCGGTGAGTTTATTTATTATGACATATATATATATATTATATATGTCATAATAAATAAACTCATTTAATATATATATAAGAAATCTTCAAATTAAAACGAATTAAAAACACTCGGAAGACCATCTGTTGCAAAACGCAAACAAATCGATCTCTAAGTTAGCATAGTTTTATAGACTGTCATCTGTCGTCAGGGTAAACATTCGACTTGTGTTTGCAATACAGATTAAATCTTCCATCTGTCAATAGTGTGAATAGTTAGGAATAAGCTTTATTCTTTCAAATATATATACCTCTCCCTCCCTCTCTCTCTATCTATCTCTATCTATCTATCCACAGTTATAGTAAAAGTAAAGTTCCTCTTTCAGACCTTGTGGTCCATAGGGCATGTGATGTAAAGGTCATCAGTTTATGTGATAATTCTCCTCCCACAGGCTGTTATTGTGGTCTACGGCTTACGAGGGTTTCATGTGGCCAGCACAACGACTAACCGCCTTTACTTCTCCAAGCTAATGTCAGGTACCCATTAGAGCTGGGTGGACTCAGAGGTACCCATTAGAGTTGGGTGGACTCAGAGGTACCCATTAGAGTTGGGTGGACTCAGAGGTACCCATTAGAGCTGGGTGGACTCAGAGGCACCCATTAGAGCTGGGTGGACTCAGAGGCACCCATTAGAGCTGGGTGGACTCAGAGGTAACCATTAGAGCTGGGTGGACTCAGAGGTAACCATTAGAGCTGGGTGGACTCAGAGGTAACCATTAGAGCTGGGTGGACTCAGAGGTAACCATTAGAGCTGGGTGGACTCAGAGGTATCCATTAGATCTGGGTGGACTCAGAGGTATCCATTAGAGCTGGGTGGACTCAGAGGTATCCATTAGAGCTGGGTGGACTCAGAGGTACCCATTAGAGCTGGGTGGACTCAGAGGTACCCATTAGAGCTGGGTGGACTCAGAGGTACCCATTAGAGCTGGGTGGACTCAGAGGTACCCATTAGAGCTGGGTGGACTCAGAGGTATCCATTAGAGTTGGGTGGACTCAGAGGTATCCATTAGAGTTGGGTGGACTCAGAGGTATCCATTAGATTTGGGTGGACTCAGAGGTATCCATTAGAGTTGGGTGGACTCAGAGGTATCCATTAGAGCTGGGTGGGCTCAGAGGTATCCATTAGAGCTGGGTGGACTCAGAGGTATCCATTAGAGCTGGGTGGACTCAGTGGTATCCATTAGAGTTGGGTGGACTCAGAGGTATCCATTAGAGCTGGGTGGACTCAGAGGTATCTATTAGAGCTGGGTGGACTCAGAGGTATCCATTAGAGCTGGGTGGGCTCAGAGGTACCCATTAGAGCTGGGTGGGCTCAGAGGTACCCATTAGAGCTTGGTGGGCTCAGAGGTACCCATTAGAGCTGGGTGGACTCAGAGGTACCCATTAGAGCTGGGTGGACTCAGAGGTACCCATTAGAGCTGGGTGGGCTCAGAGGTAACCATTAGAGCTGGGTGGACTCAGAGGTACCCATTAGAGTTGGGTGGACTCAGAGGTATCCATTAGAGCTGGGTGGACTCAGAGGTACCCATTAGAGTTGGGTGGACTCAGAGGTACCCATTAGAGCTGGGTGGACTCAGAGGTACCCATTAGAGCTGTGTGGACTCAGAGGTATCCATTAGAGCTGGGTGGACTCAGAGGTACCCATTAGAGCTGGGTGGGCTCAGAGGTACCCATTAGATATCTGGGTGGACTCAGAGGTACCCATTAGAGCTGGGTGGACTCAGAGGTACCCATTAGAGCTGGGTGGACTCAGAGGTATCTATTAGAGCTGGGTGGACTCAGAGGTAACCATTAGAGCTGGGTGGACTCAGAGGTATCCATTAGAGCTGGGTGGGCTCAGAGGTACCCATTAGAGTTGGGTGGACTCAGAGGTAACCATTAGAGCTGGGTGGACTCAGAGGTACTCATTAAAGCTGGGTGGACTCAGAGGTACCCATTAGAGCTGGGTGGACTCAGAGGTAACCATTAGAGCTACGTGGACTCAGAGGTACCCATTAGAGCTGGGTGGACTCAGAGGTACCCATTAGAGCTGGGTTTACTCAGAGGTACCCATTAGAGCTGGGTGGACTCAGAGGTACCCATTAGAGCTGGGTGGACTCAGAGGTACCCATTAGAGCTGGGTGGACCCAGAGGTACCCATTAGAGCTGGGTGGACTCAGAGGTACCCATTAGAGCTGGGTGGACTCAGAGGTACCCATTAGAGTTGGGTGGACTCAGAGGTACCCATTAGAGTTGGGTGGACTCAGAGGTACCCATTAGAGTTGGGTGGACTCAGAGGTACCCATTAGAGTTGGGTGGACTCAGAGGTACCCATTAGAGTTGGGTGGACTCAGAGATACCCATTAGAGCTGGGTGGGCTCAGAGGTACCCATTAGAGCTGGGTGGACTCAGAGGTACCCATTAGAGCTGGGTGGGCTCAGAGGTACCCATTAGAGCTGGGTGGACTCAGAGGTACCCATTAGAGCTGGGTGGGCTCAGAGGTACCCATTAGAGCTGGGTGGACTCAGAGGTACCCATTAGAGCTGGGTGGGCTCAGAGGTACCCATTAGAGCTGGGTGGACTCAGAGGTACCCATTAGAGCTGGGTGGACTCAGAGGTACCCATTAGAGCTGGGTGGGCTCAGAGGTACCCATTAGAGCTGGGTGGACTCAGAGGTACCCATTAGAGCTGGGTGGGCTCAGAGGTACCCATTAGAGCTGGGTGGACTCAGAGGTACCCATTAGAGCTGGGTGGACTCAGAGGTACCCATTAGAGCTGGGTGGACTCAGAGGTACCCATTAGAGCTGGGTGGACTCAGAGGTACCCATTAGAGCTGGGTGGGCTCAGAGGTACCCATTAGAGCTGGGTGGATTCAGAGGTACCCATTAGAGCTGGGTGGACTCAGAGGTACCCATTAGAGCTGGGTGGACTCAGAGGTACCCATTAGAGCTGGGTGGACTCAGAGGTACCCATTAGAGCTGGGTGGGCTCAGAGGTGCCCATTAGAGCTGGGTGGACTCAGAGGTACCCATTAGAGCTGGGTGGACTCAGAGGTACCCATTAGAGCTGGGTGGGCTCAGAGGTACCCATTAGAGCTGGGTGGATTCAGAGGTACCCATTAGAGCTGGGTGGACTCAGAGGTACCCATTAGAGCTGGGTGGACTCAGAGGTACCCATTAGAGCTGGGTGGACTCAGAGGTATCCATTAGAGCTGGGTGGATTTAGAGGCGCCCAAAAATTCAAAATTAAAAATCATAGTCTTCACTAGGATTCGAACCCGGAACCCCTGGTTATAACCTAAGTTATTGATACAGATTTAGACATAAACGTATATACTTGGACTATTTTTTGCATTGCAATCAGTCTCATCATTATTTATGTTAGCAGGTCTCTGATCTCGAGGAAATTGTTTATTTTGAGTGGATTCGGAGGAATCTTTATTTTTGTAAGAATTTTCAAACACACCTAAAACATTTGTTATCTTTTACAAACTAGTTCTTTTTATTGTCATGAGAGTATTTAGTTTAGAGACTAGCAGTTTATAACTGGGATCTATAAATAGATTAGAACATGCGGAACATTGTTTTCCGAGCAATGCAGTGATTTACCTTTAAGAAGGGGACATAACCCCGCGTAAGTAATTGGTGAGTGATGAGTTATTCTTTATGCAGGGGACACAACCGTTTAGTAAGTAATTGGTGAAGATTGGTTTCCTACATCTTCGCCGCATAGTCAATCATAAGTACGCTAATATGCTAATTATATGTTGATATTTCCCTGTATTCTCCCTCTCTTTATCTCTCTCTCTCTCTTTCTCTCTCTCTCTCTCTCTCTCCATATCTTTAAGGTTCTTTCTTTACACGTAAGTCTGCTCTTATACCTAGATGTCAATTATATTTCGGTGAGTTTATTTATTATAACCTTCACCTTTTCCGACTTTCTACTCTACCTCCCCGCCCCGCCCCCCCCCCCCACACACACACAGGTGACGCCAGAATGCAGCCAGGGCGCAGAGTAAAGTCATGTTAAGTCACTCAAAGTCATGACTTAGCTTGCCAATAATCACTTTGCCTCGGCCAAACTTTTATTTGCCGGTTTAGTGTAAGGGCACCAACGCCATTAGACAAATAAACAATTCCAGAAAGTAACTACGTACAGGCAATAAAGTGATGGATTGATTTTAATACTGTAAGCACTTATAAGTTGACTAGATCTACACAGATTTGTGCTTTCAACAATACAGGAATTTCTAGATTTGACTGATTTGTAATGGAGACGCGCAGGTTGAGTGGTAAAGCGCTTGGCTTCCGAACAGGGTGTTACGGGTTCGAATCCTGAAGGTCACTGGGATTTTTTATTTCGGGATCCTTAGAACGCATCCGGGTTCAACTAGCTCTAATGGGCACCTGACATAAGTTGGATAAGAGTAAAAGCGGTAGGTCGTTGTGCTAGCCACATGACGCCCTCGTTAACCATGGGCAAAGATACAGATACCCTATAGACCGCATGGTCTGGAAGAGGAACTCTACTTTTTTTCCTAGTTATAAGTTTTTGCATTCTAATGTGCTTAAAGTCGTTGACATTCAGAGGGGAAAAGGTCATACTGTGATAGGAAAATGCGTTTGCATAAGAAAAAAAAAGCATTTGGCTTCGGAAAGTAACTTCTTGGGTTCGAATCTCGGTGAACACTGGGATTTTGAACTTTTGGATTTTTTATGGTGCCCATAAATCCACTCAACTCTAATGGATACCTGACTTATCTTAGGAAAGTAAAGACAGTTGGTCCTTGTGGTGGCCACATGACACCCTGCTCGTAAGCCGTTGGTCAAAGATAGTGATGACTTTAACTTCATCTGCCATTTAGATCGCATGTTCTGGAAGGGGAACTTTACTTAATAATAAAAACTTGTAGGCATTACTATAATGCAGAGCTGTCGAAAATTATTTTTTTCTAAAGCAAAGCACTAACAGATACATTCAGAGCCTACAAACCAGATCACAAAATGTAAAACTAGAGACCAATTTTAGGTCATGCACAGTGTCAAAGGTAGAGAATCATTTAATTAACTAACATTTAACCTTTCACCTCTAATTTTTCAAGCCGACGAATTCAGGGCCTGTTGTGACATTTCAACAAGGAGTCTCAAAATGTACTTACAAATTCGCACTTCACTTTTTGCGGCTTTACCACTTCGCGGGGTTTCAATAAATATTAATGAGAATTTTCTTGGGTCTTCGCTACTACGCGGGCTTTCAGAAGAACTCGATAGGCAAATTTTTCCAAGAAAATAACTAAAATTGTATAATAAAAAACATTAATGACTGTATACAAATTTATTACAAATAATAACTAACAACAATTGAACAATGTAATGTTATAAATAATAAATATTACAAATTACAACTTAAAATAATATGGAAAGACAAAGGCTTAGCCCTGGGCACCAAAATCAGACTGATGCGCTCCCTGGTCATGGCCATATTTTTATACGATTGTGGGTCTTAGGCGTTGACTGCAGAACTAGAGAGGAGGATCCTAGCAATGGAATTGAGATGCTACAGAAGATTAGAGACAGAGTTACTGCAGCGATTGGACCCCATGATGACCTGCTAACTATCGTAAAAAAATACGCAAGCGTATTACAAGATCTTAGGGGCTCGTAAAGACCTTCCTTCAGAGAACAGTACCAGGAAAAAGAAGAAGAGGCAGACAGAGAAAGATATGGGAGAACAACATAAAAAAAATGGTCGGGCCTGTCATTGAAAGAGGTTCAAACTAAGGCAAAAGACAAAGAGGAATGGAGAAAGACAGTCGACGAGTCTTGCATGGTGCCCCAACGGTCCAATAGACTATGGGATAGGTAAAGGTAAATAATGTAATGACTAAATAGTTAGACGTCAGGAAGTGTTGTTGTTACTTAGAACTCGCGGCTTCAAATAACATCATCTTAAGTCAGCAGACTCACAACCTTCCCACCAGAATTGACAATCTCTCAACAATATGTAGAGTACAGTATTTACATTCGGAAATGAGAAGCATCATCAACCGCCTGAGATTCCACTCGCCTAGATGAGATAGTAAACAGTACACGATTGGTTGGCTGCTAGAGAAGCGACCAACCAGAGTGTTGCTCTCTATCCCGGCCTTTAGGAGAAATCCCTGCTGCCGAATCGTCTGCTGCCGAAGATGAGGTACCACCTGACGAAGTGGGGCCTCAAAAAGCCCGTCTTCATTCGTCATTATTGTCGGCAATCAGTGTTATTGTCAGCAATCATCATCATCATCATCAGTGTAAATATTCATCTCCATGGACCTACAATGCACAGGCAACACGCATGTACGCTGGCTGGAGCTGGACGTTCAATGGTGAGTATACAATGAAAAAAAAAATTATAGGACTTTAAATATGGACTTAAAAGACGATGGGCACAATTTTTCCTGAACATTAATTTCTTAAACTCTTGAATCAATAATGCATTTATTTCGGAAATTCCCGAACGTGGTAGTCTTTTCAAGATCGCGATAGTCCTTTTAAAACCGATGTTGGCTCTAGATCTAAGTCTAGTTCTCAAGCCAAATTTATATTTATTTATTTTTTACTTAAAAAAAATAATAAGCGTCAAACTAGAGTTTTCTCCACGTGGCATACTTACTAGTAATTCTTTTTCCTCAGCTATATACAACAACTGTTGCATTTCTAGAAAAAATCGTTGGAGCCGTTTTTGAAATCAGCGTTCAGGTTTTGCCCACCCACCTTCCATGAAGTTATGACTTGAATAGAGGTATTGTAACAGACAGTTGTTACTTGTTCATACGTAATAATTGTGTATGTCACATAAAACTTAGTTGGCGCAGGGCTTTGGTCTATCACGTGATCATATTTAACGCCCTCCACCCCCTCCTCACCCATCTTCCGGATCCCCAATCTTGTCTGATCCCTTCACGAGATATGACAGTTGCTCGGGAAGAATGCGCGGGAACAGCGCCTGGCATGAAGCAGACTTCCCGGGACTGACTTCTTGTGCCATGTAAGTGCCAGGGCTTGATGAGTTTAACAGGCCATTTTTTTTTGGCAAAATATTGGCCAAAACCAAATAGCTTGTTAGTTGATGTTTCGTGTGTCAATTTATGGACCGCGCACTCTAGCGAATGCAGAAAGCACGGAAGCATGGACCCCAAAGACGAGACACAGCTTAGGGGACGAATGAAGAGGAAGGGAAAAATAAACAAAATAATAAGAGATTAAATATGGTGAGGAAGTATTTGAATAGGAAGCGTGAAAGATAAAGGAGAGAAACTGAGAGAAAGTTAGAACATAGTAGGATAACAAAATGGAAAGAGATTGAGATAGAAAGAAAAAGAAAAGAGAAAGATGAAGACAATATAAGAGAATGAGACCGGAAGAGCACCGGAGAAAGAAAAGTGAGAGTAAAAAAAGGCAAGAGAGATGTGAGGAGAAATAGAGAGAAAGAGACGAAAAAGGAAGGCAGTGGAAAATTGAATGCAGAAAGAGACACGGAAATCAGCGAGTAACAGAGATACAGGAAGAAACAGAGTGAGAGAGAGAGAAAGAGACAAAGAAACGGAGAGACGTGGAGAAATAGATACAGAAAGAAACCGACTGAGAGAGATACAGAGATTCTAGAAGTAAAGGGACTTTGAAAAACAGTGGAAAGAGAAAGAAAAATTGTCAAATGGCTTTAGAAATCCCCCCCCCCCCTGTTGAAAAAAAAAAAAAAAAAACCCGATGAAAGAGGTAATAAAAAATTTCACGGTTCTTGTTATCGCAGCCACAGTTTCATCCTGAGCTCATAAAAACTGACATTTGGCGTAGAGCTGCTGCTTGGAACTCAAAAGTTCAAAGTTGAAACACATTTTTTTAAAGTAGTCAAAAAAAAATTGTTTCCCTTCAAAAAACATAGAAGAAAAAGTACACAAAAATTCAACTGTTGTCGGCTAACCAATCGTGAGGGAGACGCGTGTTTGTGAGTAAACTCTAGGTAAACCCTATTTGTCCGTCAGACACAGAAAGGATTCTTGGACACATCAAATTAAAATATTTGTTCGTAAAATAGTTGACAAGTTCTTTAAGTTTCGCAAAATAATTACAATTAATTATATCCTTCTGCAAGACGACGGGGTATGGCAGCGGACAGGGTTCGAACCCTGGAAAGAACTTCGATACCACCGATAGAACGCATTCCACACGAAAAGTGTCTACATATATTAATTATTGTGTCTTTTATTAACTTAACAAATTATTTACTGACAGGAAAGTTGATATCGGCATCTTTATATCTCTTTCTGTTTTCGACTGGACATGTCCAACAAGCGCTACATACCTAGCCACAAGGGATTACATATCTAGCAACAAATGACTATATATCTAGCAACTAATGACTATATACCTAGCAACTAATGACTATATACCTAGCAAAAAGTGACTGCATACCTAGCAATTACTGACTACACACTTAGCAACAAATGGCTATGTTGTTAGCAACAAGTGACTACATACCTATCAGCAGCTGGCTAGATCTATGTTCCTAGAATCTTGTGCCTTAAACTATTTAGTCACACCAAGCGCTGTTCCAGTTGTTCATCTAGACCTGATCGTCCAAGATAAACAGTTTCAGATATAATGAACACAAATCTTCAGCTGCCTCAAGGCAAGTAAAACAAACAGGTTAATTAATTGAACAGCTCCTGTGTTTCATCAATGATCGGGCAAGTCTTCTTGGATCCAATCAGAACATTTGTTCTATGTGAGCCACGTGATTTGAAATTGGAAGGGGAAAAAATTCTGTTTTGTTTCCAAGTGGTCCCCTTTATGCTACCCCCCCCCCCCCAATCATTCTTTCACAGCTCAGTCGACACCTAACATTACTAATACGGGTTGCTGAGGACAAGAGAACAACGCTGGCAGAAGAAAAACGCCAGAGAAGAAAAGCAAGGCCCACGATACTAGCTCCAGCTGGAATAACCTGCCCAGTGTGCAGCCGAACATTCCGGGCTCACATAGGTCACACCAGCCACATGAAGAGGCACAGAGCCCCCTGGATGACAAGGTGGTCATCATCGAACCACGATGGACGAACTATATATATATGTTATTAATGTAATATATAGAATAATGTGTGGTGCCTCCGATGTGTCAAAAGACTAAATCACAGAAATTGTTCAATACATCAGCATACTCAGCAGAAGGACAACGTATTTATTTAATTATTAGATTAAAATTGTAGACGCGGTGGGTCCCGTGTTCGAATCCTGGTAATGACCGGGAATTTTTTTATTTTGTAAAATTTGGGACGCCTCTGAGTCCACCCAGCTCTAAAGGGGGTTCCTTACATTGGTTGGGGAAAGGTAAGGGTGGCTGGTCATTGTGGTGAGTAGTGTCTGGTGTGTCTTGCTTAAATAGATTTTAACAATTTAAATACTAAATAATTAAATTACAAAACTGGTGTTCAAGGAATGCGAAGGGAGATAATATCCAAGTACATCTTTAGATTTTTAGTGATAATTTGTTTAATGACCACACACTAGGCGATTTCACTTGATTACTTCCCCATTAAACGTGTTCACATTCACACGACCACAGCCACAACGTCACCAGCAGTGTCATTACGAGGACAGCGTGACATGCGCCCTGTCGACTGACACAAAGGTCACGTGATTGTACAATACTATCTCTCGCAGACTGTTTAATTACATGTCATTACATCCTATATTAAATGTCATTACATCCTATTTTACCAAAATCTAATATACAGTCTCATAAAAAAAAAATATCAGCATATTTTAGTTGTTTGAATAAACTGGGTAGTGAGGAGGTATGGCTTCGAACCTGGATCATCTAAATCTCTTGACCATGTACTTAATTGCTCTAGCTCGATGACTTTGATAAATACTTAATGGGCATTCTCTCAAATGACCAATAAATCACTTTCTGCCTCATCGTCCCCCTCCTGACACAGACACAGACACACATTGAGATGAATAAAAGACATGTGATCAATAATTCTCTGGACTTTTAGTTTTCATATATATAGAAAAAAGAATACACAGACGCAAGTAGTTTTAATTCTGTTTCAAATCTACCACTAAAGAGAGAGAGAGAGAGAGAGAGAGAGAGAGAGGAGAGAGAGCACATTGAGGGAACAAACTGTCGCTTTAGTCTCCTGTATAGATAGATATAATTTTGTACAAACTTTCAGACTATCCAATATTTTTTTTTCTTATGTAAACCCTAATCTCTGGCCTCCCTTCTTCTTATAAAATAATGATTGAAAAACAAAAATTATTGAAATAAAAATAGGAAATGAGAGAGAGAGAGAGAGAGAGAGAGAGAAATAGAATTGAGATAGAAAATGGAATCGTAAAACCACAATTTAGTTACAAAACCCGGCGCTTTTGAACGCACAAACCTATTTTAACACAGCTAGCTGCACTATGCAATTACCGAAACATTCTTTCAAATTATGCAATGATCAATTAGAGAATCAAAAAAATAGGAATTTCTTTGAAAATATTTTTTTTTAATTCTGAATAACAAATTAACAAACAAACAAAAAATACAAAAAAATTTTTTTTTAAAAAGACAATATTATAATATAATAAAAAAAAAAATTTGGTTCAAACTGGGTATCGATCTTATAAAAATAATGCACCGTTTCATTTGCATTGATAATTTTTCTTCAAAATAATGGAGCAGAACTTACAGTTACTAAGCTTTGAGGCTAACTGTGATGGACAACTTTCCTTCGACTCTAGATGTTAGATTTTCCGGAATTGACCTTTAGTTTGGTTAAATGTCTCTCCGCCAGAAAGCGTTCTATTAGTTTTAGAAATAGCAATCTAACTCAATTGCATGTGTAGCGGCTTTCTAGGTGCTCTAAACTTTTCGAAAAGGATTTTGCTAGTCTTATAATTCTTTTCGATTTTTTTTAAATTTTTTTTTTTGCCATCGGTCATGGATGCTTAAAGAATGTTATTTTGTTTTATTGAAAACGAAACACGTTTGTTTATAACAATATACTTCAAAGTTTAAACTAGCATTTTTTTCTCCTCCATGTGAATGGCATCGCTATTTTAATTATTTGGCCATTACATAACATATTGCAGGGCGGATAAGACGGACTTAACCCATCACTGATCTAGACTAACAATCTGTGCGATTATAAATATTTTTACCCTTTTTTTTATTTCGCAATTTCATGCTTTTAGCTTTCTCAATTCGCTATGATCCCATCACTTGTCTGGACCAGTTGGAAAAGAGGGGGGGGGGTGAAGAGAATCTGGGTGAAAGTTACTGTGATCGCTTTTCAAATGTACTAAACAAAAAGTTATAAGTATGAATTAGAGCTCGAAAGCTCAAGCCTCCTCTACTGCCACATCTATCAATTACAATTTCTTTCCCTTTTTCAAAACATGTTTGTTGACCGAGTGTTTTACATTAAATTATTTTTATTGAAATAATTTTAATTTATTATTATCTGTTATTATTATAATTGCAGATCAAGATGTTGTCTTTAATACTAAATTGAAATATTATTCATTAGACCTAAACACGTTTTAATGAAAGCGTCATGCCTTACCTTGATGTCAGGATGTCACCTATATCCAGTGTAGATGTGAAAGTATTACATGTGGACTCACGAGTCAGTCAGTCACATTGGTACCAGGACTCTACCAGTTGTAGTCTGCTCCCACCTACTACAGCCCGCTCACTCTTGAGAGTCTGTCTTCTGATTGGACAGTTTCTTTTCTCACTTCATGTGCTAATTTCATTCATACATTTTTTTGTTCTACCCAAGTTCTGAGACCTGGTTTCTCTCCCCTTCCCACTAACCTCGTTTTATCACCTACATTTTGTTTCCTCGCTTTCTCCACATCTCTCTTTTCAATTTTTTCGTCGCTCTCTCTCTCATTCTAAATATGTTTCTTTCAGAATCTCTGTTTTGATTTTGGTTCTCACTCTTTAAATGTATGTATCTCTTTATCCCTGTATTTTTCCCTGTCTAAAATATAGACTTACTTCTGTTTCTCTTTTTTCTTCCAACTATCTCATTTCTTGCGTTCTCTTTCTTTTCCCTGTTTCCAGGACTCTCTTTAATCGGCTTTTTTTTTTTCACTAAGTTTCTTTCTCTTAATTTCTCTTTTTCTCTCTCTCAGTCTGTCTCCAAGTGTCTTTGTCTCAAAAGCTTGTTTTCTCTGTTTCTTAAGCTCTCTTTATTATCGACTTCTCTAAGTTCTTCTTTACTCTCTTCTACTTTTATCTCTCTTTTAGTCTTTCCATTTTTTTCACTCTCTCTCTCTCTCTCTCTCTCCACTTCTCTGTCTCCCCCACATCTCTCTTTTTCTCTCCACATCTCTCTCTCTCCACATCTATCTCTCCACATTTCTCTCGACATCTTCTTTTCTCTCCACATCTCTCTCTCCACAGCTCTCTTTCTCTCTCCACATCTCTCTACACATCTGATTCTCTCTCCACATCTCTCTCTCCACAGCTCTCTTTCTCTCTCCACATCTCTCTACACATCTGATTCTCTCTCCACATCTCCCTTTCTCTCTCCACATCTCTCTCCACATCTGATTCTCTCTCCACATCTCTTTTTTTCTCTCCACATCTCTCTCTCTCTCCACATCTCTCTCTCTCCACATCTCTCTCTCCACATCTCTCCACATCTCTTCTTTTCTCTCCACATCTCTCTCTCCACAGCTCTCTTTCTCTCTCCACATCTCTCTACACATCTGATTCTCTCTCCACATCTCTTTTTTTCTCTCCACATCTCTCTCTCTCTCTCCACATCTCTTTTTTCTCTCCACATCTCTCTCTCTTCACATCTCTCTCTCCACATCTCTTTTTTTCTCTCCACATCTCTCTCTCTCTCTCCACATCTCTCTCTCCACATCTCTCTCTCCACATCTTTCCTTCTCTCCCTCTTTCTTTTGCACACTTTCAACTTTTATTTCCGGTACATCCGCCCTCTTTCTTGCTCGTTCTCTCTTTCCTCTTTCTTATTCTTTCATTCTTCTCTTTTTGGCTCTCTCTTTCTTTCTTTTTTTTTTTTCTCATTTTTTTAAAATCTCTTTTTCGTTCTTAGTTTTTCTTCTCTCTTTCTCTCTCCACATCTTCTTCCCTTTCCTCCATTTCTTTTTCTTTCTCTTGGTGTCATTGTTAAATGAACACAAAAATGAGACCAAATTTAAAATCTAAATAAAAAAAAAAAAAAAAAAATGACAGACTATTTCAAATAAAGAGCTCCAATGCAAGGGGAGATAAACAAGAAGGAACAGGGCATGAACATCGCTAGACAAGAAAAGCGGGTGATGCCTGGTGGGTGGATCTGAAGGGGGCGCTGTGATTACGTCAAGGTGTTCAGCAGAAGTGAAGTTATTCACCAGGAGTCAGGGAGCGAAATGGAAGACGATAATGGAAGACGATTTCGCTAAACAGAGGTGTTAATAAATCAGGGGCGGATCTAAGGGAGACAGGGGAAGTAATGCACTCGTGTGCATAGGCCATTCTTAAGTTTGACACTGTCTGTGTGTGCTCAGGTTCAAAGCGAAGATGTGTTTATATTAAGAGCACGTGTAACCGTGAATGTGTGATGTTTCTTGAATGCGACAAACACACCTTATAATCTGTAATAAACACACCTTATAATCTGTAATAAACACACCTTATAATCTGTAATAAACACACCTTATAATCTGTAATAAACACACCTTATAATCTGTAATAAACACACCTTATAATCTGTAATAAACACACCTTATAAACTGTAATAAACACACCTTATAATCTGTAATAAACACACCTTATAATCTGTAACAAACACACCTTATAATCTGTAATAAACACACCTTATAATCTGTAATAAACACACCTTATAATCTGTAATAAACACACCTTATAATCTGTAATAAACACACCTTATAATCTGTAATAAACACACCTTATAATCTGTAATAAACACACCTTATAATCTGTAATAAACACACCTTATAATCTGTAATAAACACACCTTATAATCTGTAATAAACACACATTCTCGTGATTTCGACACTCCGAGCTTGACAAAGACTCTACAAAGTTTGAAAGTAAAAGAGCTACAAATTGAGGGCTGCTTCTCTGAACAGCTTTCAATTCTTTCTCTCTTTTTTAAAAACAAATTTCAATAGTGTGTCGTGGGCGTAGCCAAAAATTTTTTCGGAGGAGGGGGAAATTTTTTTCCTTTTTTTTTCATTGCACACACACCCACACATTCACACTATTTCATACATATATATTACATACATATATATAACATACATATATATTACATACATATACTTTAAATTTTCGTAATTAATAGCCAAAACAGCCTTCATTTTTTTTTTTCGGTGGTCTTTTGTATCCTGGATTAGGTTCTTTTTGGAGTTAGTGGATTTAGAGTATGCACATCTTGTCAGACAATGGGGCCTGTGTCAAGCGTTATTTTTATTTTTATTCGTAACTTAAAACATGTATTATCTAAAGTATCTACATGCACTATCCTGCTATTCTTTTAAGAAAAAATCATCAAAAATATCAAAACTGCTATTCACTGCATTTTGTTAATTGAGCCCAGTGACTATGAGAAAAACAGATCAATGCGTGAAATGTTTTATTTGAGGTAATGGTTGATTGCAATTTGCTTTAGTTTTTTTTTTTTTTTTTAACTCTGCGGCTTGAATTTTCGTAGATTTTCTTTTTTAATGGATTTCAGAAAAAGCCTCGGGCAGGAGGGGGCGCGTTAGGCTTGGCTACTAACCTACCTAGAAGAAGTAAAATTCTGAATCCAAACCTTTGCTGCTTTTCTGCTATTACTAACATAGGAAAGGCTTCGGAAGTCAAACTAATGAAAAAATCGGAAAACCAGTGACCCTTAAGCAGCTTACAGCACACAGAACTACTGTCTACTCAGAGCCGACCCTAACAATTACGGGCCCTATTCGAAACGGATTGTGCGGGGTCCAGTCTGGGTAGGAATAAGGATAATAAGTGAAAATACAGATTTTGTATTAGGAAATAATTTCGTTTTTACATGTTATAATTTTTTACTAAGCACAAAATCGCGATCAAGTTAATTTTACTTTACGAGCCTTGCGTGTAGCGAAGTCACACAGTATATCTTACAAATTCTGTTTTCTACATAGAAAACGCTCGGTAGCAAGAATTGCCAAATGGTTCAAGTTTGAGGCGCGAGAAACTTCTTTCACCAGATGCCCAAGTTACGGATATTGTTAAAAAAATTCTGAGTGCAACATAGTTTGGGAAAGCAGTGTAACTTTCATTAGTAGACAGATAAGCTAAAATTTCTAGCGGGGTTAGGGAGGTATATGGAAGCATATGGCTTGAAATTCCATTTCATCTGCTAATTCTCGCCCACATATATCTGCTGACTGGTCTGTTGATGACGTCAATGCTTGCTGTAAATTTTCGCATGTCATCAAGCTGAAGGCTCTTGAAGCTGACAAGAAAGCCAAATAGATTGTGGTTTGATTTCAGCTTTTCAAATCTCAACTGCAAGGATTGAATTGCAGTGTCCACAATTCTGTTGAAGCAATTTATCTTGAAGTGTCATCTTCAGCAATTGCTGGTGTGAAGTGTTCCACGTCTAGCTGGAAAGATTGCTCTTCCATATTTGTAACCAATGCCTTTGTTGTAACAAGAATGTTAACAAACCCATCATTAGCGTGGGACCTAACAATCTGCGGGGCCCACTGAGGCTGCGTAGGTTGCAATGGCCTAAGACAGGTCCTGTGTCTACTACACCCTGGCAGATCCGTATCGGATATCTGTTGTTTACCTGCGAAGACAGGGGGAACTACCGAGTAGGTGACATCCTTCTGACCATAGCTTAAAGATGGAACCAGGTACGTTTTACGCAGAAGCAGGCCAACTTGTTTTCATTGCAGATTTTAGTGAGGCGAGCTTATCCACTGTAGACATCTATTTAGAAAAGTATCTGTAGATCTAGATGTATATATTTATTCTTCATCGTTTGTTGCATGACCAGCTAGCTCAGTTGGTGGTGCTAATAACGCATATGTCGTGTGTTTAATGCCTGTTGTGGCCATTTTTATTACCTCGATGTTTCTCGATCATATGAAAAGGAAAAATGAACATAAAAGAATCGCTTTTAATTTTAATACGATTGTTACTAAATTAAGATAATTAAAAAAAAAATTAGTTTACTATGGAATTTGATCGTAAAGAACGAATAGACTTGGAGTCGTGGTGGCTGAGTTGTAAAGTGCTTGGCTTCTGAACCTGGTTCAAATCCTGGTGAAGACTGGGATTTTTAATTTCAGGATCCTTATGGCGCTTCTGAGTCCACCCAGCTCTAATGGGTACCTGACATTAGTTGGGGAAAAACTAAATGCAGTTGGTCGTTGTGCTGGCCACATGACACGCTCGTTAGCCATGAGCCACAGAAACAGATGACCTTTACATCATCTGCCCCATAGATGACAAGGTCTGAAGGGGAAACTTTACATACATATTACTTGTTTTGCTTGTAGTACCGTGAAAACAGAAGATATGCGTGACGAGATGGAACAAATGTTGACTTATGGTAAGGCAACGGTAAATGTGTACAATCAGATGTGATATCGAAATTATAATAATCCTTACAAACAAGAAAAAAACTAAATGAATGTTGAGGGGCAGAAGTCTAAAATACGAGGTGCTGAAAATCTAAAACAAGTGGGGAGGAAGTTGTAAAATAAATTGCACATCCGGTGTTCTCTTTGCAAACCACACCATCATGTTGCAGTCGTGCAGCCATTTCTTTTTATACTGGTTCCATGGCCAATAAACCAATCGCGACATTCTTGCCAGATTTTATAATGGAAGAACCAAGTGCAAGCAACTACAGATTGCCACTTTGCACGTGAGAACTTAATCATTCCAATAACTCCACATTAGAATCTAGATACGTTGCCAGTTTTCGATGACTTTTTAAGCCAAAATTTAATTCAATACTTCATTTATATCGGGATGTTTATATTAGTTGGTGGTCTTAGAATTTTAACACCTGACACAAATAATTAAGGTAGTCAAGTGTGATTTTTGAAGTCGAGTGCAGAAGAGAGGGATTCTTTGGAAAGAAGAAAAGAGAGAGAAGATAGAGAGATAGAGAGAGAGAGAGAGAGAGAGACAGAGGGAGACAGAGAGAGAGAGAGAGAGAAAGAGATGACTAAAAAAAATAGACACAAAAAGACTGACAGACACAGAGAGAAATAAGGAAATTCTATTTAAATACAAAAAGAGCAAACAACTCTGACTAAAAATTGCAACTAAAAAGTAGAAAATAAATGACGATACATCAAAGTATTAAGTACACACAGGCTAATATGAACAACGATTTGTATCTGTCTTAGTGTTAGGTGTGCTTTAATATCACAGTTATTTGTAAAAAAAAAAAAAAATTTCTTGCCTTTTTAGTCATAAACCATACAGTCGTATGGTCAGAAAAAAAGTTTGTGACCCAAACAGTGAGCCTAAGTGGGTCACCCTTAGGGTCTTACCATTCATCAAGAGAATTGACACAGGTCTGCAGTGTTATTGTTTACATACCACCCACGACTTATCTCCCCTTAGCTAATCCTATGTGTTAAATATAAAAACACACGAATCAATTACGACTCATTGATTAACTAATTGTTTGATTTTTTTTTAAGTGAATGATTCATCTGCTGTATTCGAGCAAAATTCTTATAGGCAAAAATTTGATGACGATTGATCAGAAGTGGCTCAAAAAAAAACATACTAGAAAATACAGAGTGACTTAATCTAAGCATTGTAAAATAGAGATACTAGAGAGAGAGAGAGTGAGAGAGAGAGAGAGAGAGAGAGAGAGACGGGGGGGGAGAAAAAGAAAGAAAGAAAAAGAGAGAGAGAGAAGAGAAAAAAAAAAGAGAGAGAAAGAGAGAGAGAAAGAGAGAGAGAGGGAGAGAGAAAGGGAGAGAGAAAAAAAGAGAAATTAAGAGAGGGAGAGAGAGAAAGAGAGAGTGAAAGAGAGAGAGAGAAAAAGTGAGAGAGAGAAAGAGACAGAGAGAGGAAGAGACAGAAAGAGAGAAAGAGAGAGAGAGAGAAAGGGAGAGAAAGAAAGAAAGAGAGACAGGAAGAGAGAGAGAGAGAGAGAGAGGAGAAAGACTGTACTAATCCAATAGCACGAGATGTAAGTGGGAGCTAAAGTTCTGAACCTGAGTACTAGAATATTCCTAAAAAGACTACAGGCTCTACAGAACACAGGAGATGAAGTAGTCAATGACCTGGCCTATTAATCCAAACGTTAAACAGGTCACCCAGTAACTCCAGATGTCTGCATTTCATTTTTATTAACCGCCTCTTCAGTTTGTATTCTCTCTCGATGATATGTATCTCTTATTTCTTGAGTTGACTTATCAACTGTTTTGTAAACAAACGTGAATCAGACTCCGTTGAAAGGGGGAGGAAACCATTATTAAATTCTTTCATCTAGTGATATAGAGTTTGATAACATCTGATCGCAGTCACAGTTATCGTCCCTGAGTACTTGGACCGGTACGATGTGTCTTTCGGCCAGGTCCTAGAATGATGAAAATGTATAGCAGACGTACGTGTGTATTTAGTAGAAGCTCCCAGGTTGTAAGATATGTACAGGTTTTTGCTCTCTTGCTTGAATTAACCTGCTTCGTGCGGTGCTTTGATCTCGATACGTGACTGAGTTTGAAGCTATTTGTACAAAGCTTGTATCAATTCACTCTGTTTATCTGGTAAAACGTTTCTCGGATCAAGTTAAAACTCTGCACAATTATTCATTGAGCCTGGCAAGACATCAATCAATAAAAAAAAATTACCAACTATTTTATTCATTATCGTGATTAATTATTTTGGATATCGAAACAAGGGGAATAAGTGCTACTTAATGATAGATGTAGATGTATATATGGATTTAATCCCCTATTATCATCTGATATTTTCTTTCTCTCTCTTCCCATTCTCGGCTCAAGGTGAAAGTTTGCATAATTCTAATATGAAATTTGGCATGACCCTTTAATATGTACAAGTTATTTAATCATTTAGTCCTAATTGATTAATTTTGTTTCATATGGCAGAAAGGCAGCTAAACCATGTAATTTTAATAAAGGGCAGTAATAAGCTTTGTTTTTTAAAAGTATTATTTTTTTTCTATTGCTTGTTTTTTTTTTATGTCTTAACGAAGGGAAAAAATGAGGAAATAATCATAAGATATTTTAAAGGCTCAGACAATTGATTTCAAAGACAGACATCATGATAGACAAGACGCTTAGCAGTTGAGCCAGGAGAGAGAGAGAGAGAGAGAGAGAGAGAGAGGGAGAGAGAGCATATAAAAGGGATTTAAAGAGATAGATAGTCTCATAACAATTTAGTTCTAATCTCTACAAGTCGAGATAGATAGTCTCATAACAATTTAGTTCTAATCTCTACAAGTCGAGATAGATAGTCTCATAACAATACAATTTAGTTCTAATCTCTACAAGTCGAGATAGATAGTCTCATAACAATTTAGTTCTAATCTCTACAAGTCGAGATAGATAGTCTCATAACAATTTAGTTCCAATCTCTACAAGTCGAGATAGATAGTCTCATAACAATTTAGTTCTAATCTCTACAAGTCGAGATAGATAGTCTCATAACAATTTAGTTCTAATCTCTACAGGTCGAGATAGATAGTCTCATAACAATTTAGTTCTAATCTCTACAAGTCGAGATAGATAGTCTCATAACAATTTAGTTCTAATCTCTACAAGTCGAGATAGATAGTCTCATAACAATTTAGTTCTAATCTCTACAAGTCGAAATAGATAGTCTCATAACAATTTAGTTCTAATCTCTACAAGTCGAGATAGATAGTCTCATAACAATTTAGTTCTAATCTCTACAAGTCGAGATAGATAGTCTCATAACAATTTAGTTCTAATCTCTACAAGTCGAGATAGATAGTCTCATAACAATCTAGTTACAATCTCTAAATATGTCAGGAAGGGAAGTTTTGTTAAATGTAAGCAATGAATAAAATCCGAAGTAAAGGATCAGAACATCATAATGTGTTAATTTCATGGGAACTTTACAGAAAAGTAAAGAAAATGATATACATGTGTTCTAATCAGGTGGTTCAGTTACTGCCTGAACAACCCACAGGGGTAGAGCATCGCCACTTGGTCTCTATAACACTTGCCAACTGTTGATACTTGGTCTTTAGGGTAGAGCCCCAAACAGCGCTAGGAACTAAACAGGGGAAGGAGTATTACAGTCTTATTGTTGAACTTTAAAATATAAAATTGTAGTTTGTTTGCAGCACTATATAAATAAAAAATATTAAAAGGATTATTATTCTATAAAATACGCTATTAACTATTAACATAAATATAATATACAATTTATACATTTTAATATATCATCTAAATATAAATATGGATCGGGAATGGGGGGGGGGGGCTGTCCTTGGAAGTGCCAATCAAAAGGACGAAGAAGCTTCGGCCATAATAAACAATATAAAGCCTTTGAACAAATCAACGGGCGTAGCCGGTGGATAATTCTAGTGTATCATATAAACAAGACAATTATATGTAATTCTCACGATTTATCTATTTCCGAGTATACACTGCTGAACAGTTGAAGGATTCACTCTAATCAAATGTAATTAACCCAGTAAAAATGTGCTTTTTTTGTGTGTGTGACAGACCAGATTTCTAAACTACGGGTGCAGTAGTGCAAGCGTTGTAACGGCGACACAAGGTGTGTACATTAAAAGTGCCAGGCTAAAGATTTAAGTGCAGTGTGAATGCTAGGGCCGTACTCAAATACGTTGCAATGAAGTTGGATGTAAACAATTTTATCACGTCTGCTCATTCAAACAATTTGCAATGGCCGGCGGGATACTTCCGGACCGTTACTTGGCCTTTCGAGACTCCTGTCGAAGTCGGCGAAGTTAGTTCTACAGGACTCGATGATTAATGTGACACGTGACATGCGAGTGTAAAAAAGGTTTGGCACAATTAACTTAGACAACCATCTTACACGGAGGCGCGGTGGCTGAGCGGTAAAGCGTTTGGCTTCCGAACCGGGGACCGGGGTTCGAATCCTGGTGAAGACTGGGACTTTTGATTTCGGGATCATCGGGCGCCTCTGAGTCCACCCAGCTCTAATGGGTACCTGACATTAGTTAGGGAAAAGTAAAGGCGGTTGGTCGTTGTGCTGGCCACATGGCACCCTTGTTAACCGTAGGCCACAGAAACAGATGACCTTTACATCATCTGCCCTATAGACCACAAGGTCTGAAAGGGGAACTTTACTTTTTTTTTTTTTTTACCATCTAACACTCGCCAGGTTAATCCTTCTCTTTGGATTTCTATGTCAGAATGAAAAGTATTTAGACCTTGACCTTTGTCCTAACAGATTTCCTTGATCATCAATACCTTGACCTTCTGAACTTACGACTAGGAAAGAAACTCTTCTCTGTGTTCGGTGCTTCTAGTTAACAAAATGTCTCGAGCTTCAAGCACAAAGTGATGGCATAAACTTTTCTAGTACGAAGACTATTTGATATCAGCACTTGGAGAGGTTATCAACTTATTGAGTACTTTGTTTTTGCTATAAAAATGCACTTTTAGGGATATAGTGTCCGGCAATAAACTATACACCGGGTTTGTCAAGGTACACAGAAAAAACAAATTTACCTTCAGGAAAACAATATCCTCAGAAGGTTTTAGTTGCAAGGAGAATCTATAAGGTTAATTTGAACTTTGCTTAATTTTTAAACACCAACGTCTTATTTAACGATAAGTTATAATACACGAACAAAGCAAACTAGGTGGAAGAAAATAGTCACGTTTAAAAGAGTGAAGGAGTAAAGAAAGTGGAGAGGCATCAGTGAGTGAAGGGGTAAAGAAAGTGGAGAGGCATCAGTGAGTGAAGGAGTAAAGAAAGTGGAGAGGCATCAGTGAGTGAAGGAGTAAAGAAAGTGGAGAGGCATCAGTGAGTGAAGGAGTAAAGAAAGTGGAGAGGCATCAATGAGTAAAGGAGTAAAGAAAGTGGAGAGGCATCAGTGAGTAAAGGAGTAAAGAAAGTGGAGAGGCATCACTGAGTAAAGGAGTAAAGAAAGTGGAGAGGCATCAGAGAGTGAAGGAGTAAAGAAAGTGGAGAGGCATCAGAGAGTGAAGGAGTAAACAAAGTGGAGAGGCATCAGAGAGTGAAGGAGTAAACAAAGTGGAGAGGCATCAGTGAGTGAAGGAGTAAACAAAGTGGAGAGGCATCAGAGAGTGAAGGAGTAAACAAAGTTGAGAGGCATCAGAGAGTGAAGGAGTAAAGAAAGTGGAGAGGCATCAGTGAGTAAAGGAGTAAAGAAAGTGGAGAGGCATCAGAGAGTGAAGGAGTAAAGAAAGTGGAGAGGCATCAGTGAGTGAAGGAGTAAACAAAGTGGAGAGGCATCAGTGAGTGAAGGAGTAAACAAAGTGGAGAGGCATCAGAGAGTGAAGGAGTAAAGAAAGTGGAGAGGCATCAGAGAGTGAAGGAGTAAACAAAGTGGAGAGGCATCAGTGAGTGAAGGAGTAAAGAAAGTGGAGAGGCATCAGAGAGTGAAGGAGTAAAGAAAGTGGAGAGGCAACAGTGAGTGAAGGAGTAAACAAAGTGGAGAGGCATCAGTGAGTGAAGGAGTAAACAAAGTGGAGAGGCATCAGAGAGTGAAGGAGTAAAGAAAGTGGAGAGGCATCAGTGAGTGAAGGAGTAAACAAAGTGGAGAGGCATCAGAGAGTGAAGAAGTAAACAAAGTGGAGAGGCATCAGAGAGTGAAGGATTAAAGAAAGTGGAGAGGCATCAGTGAGTAAAGGAGTAAAGAAAGTGGAGAGGCATCAGAGAGTGAAGGAGTAAAGAAAGTGGAGAGGCATCAGTGAGTGAAGGGGTAAACAAAGTGGAGAGGCATCAGTGAGTGAAGGAGTAAACAAAGTGGAGAGGCATCAGAGAGTGAAGGAGTAAAGAAAGTGGAGAGGCATCAGAGAGTTAAGGAGTAAACAAAGTGGAGAGGCATCAGTGAGTGAAGGAGTAAAGAAAGTGGTGAGGCATCAGAGAGTGAAGGAGTAAAGAAAGTGGAGAGGCAACAGTGAGTGAAGGAGTAAACAAAGTGGAGAGGCATCAGTGAGTGAAGGTGTAAACAAAGTGGAGAGGCATCAGAGAGTGAAGGAGTAAACAAAGTGGAGAGGCATCAGTGAGTGAAGGTGTAAACAAAGTGGAGAGGCATCAGAGAGTGAAGGAGTAAACAAAGTGGAGAGGCATCAGAGAGTGAAGGAGTAAACAAAGTGGAGAGGCATCAGAGAGTGAAGGAGTAAACAAAGTGGAGAGGCATCAGAGAGTGAAGGAGTAAACAAAGTGGAGAGGCATCAGTGAGTGAAGGTGTAAACAAAGTGGAGAGGCACCAGAGAGTGAAGGTGTAAACAAAGTGGAGAGGCACCAGAGAGTGAAGGAGTAAACAAAGTGGAGAGGCATCAGAGAGTGAAGGAGTAAACAAAGTGGAGAGGCATCAGAGAGTGAAGGAGTAAACAAAGTGGAGAGGCATCAGTGAGTGAAGGTGTAAACAAAGTGGAGAGGCACCAGAGAGTGAAGGAGTAAACAAAGTGGAGAGGCATCAGTGAGTAAAGGAGTAAAGAAAGTGGAGAGGCATCAGAGAGTGAAGGAGTAAAGAAAGTGGAGAGGCATCAGTGAGTGAAGGGGTAAACAAAGTGGAGAGGCATCAGTGAGTGAAGGAGTAAACAAAGTGGAGAGGCATCAGAGAGTGAAGGAGTAAAGAAAGTGGAGAGGCATCAGAGAGTTAAGGAGTAAACAAAGTGGAGAGGCATCAGTGAGTGAAGGAGTAAAGAAAGTGGTGAGGCATCAGAGAGTGAAGGAGTAAAGAAAGTGGAGAGGCAACAGTGAGTGAAGGAGTAAACAAAGTGGAGAGGCATCAGTGAGTGAAGGTGTAAACAAAGTGGAGAGGCACCAGAGAGTGAAGGAGTAAACAAAGTGGAGAGGCATCAGTGAGTGAAGGTGTAAACAAAGTGGAGAGGCACCAGAGAGTGAAGGAGTAAACAAAGTGGAGAGGCATCAGTGAGTGAAGGTGTAAACAAAGTGGAGAGGCATCAGTGAGTGAAGGTGTAAACAAAGTGGAGAGGCATCAGAGAGTGAAGGAGTAAACAAAGTGGAGAGGCATCAGTGAGTGAAGGAGGAAGAAGAATCCAATGCATTTTCTTATTATATTTGTGTGGTAGTATCTTTTTCGTAACGAAAGCTAAGTTCTTTTAAACATATCCTACAAGAATTAAAATCAATGTCATTTATTGAGCATATAAAAATTCTGGCCTCCTGTCATTTAATGTTTGTTTTTACACTTTTCTACAATAAAATGTAATATATATCTGAAAAAATGAATGCATGTTTATTTCTTTTTTCAAAAAACGTTTTTAAGTCTTATTTAATTTCTGAGTAAAGAAAAGCGGCTGAAAGTAGGCAACATTTGAAAGAGTGATCTTGAGAGATCTTCACGGATTTGTAGGACACACATTATATGTGGCAAAATATGTAGGTCGCCATTTGGGTTTGCTTTGTCGTGTGAAATACTGCCCTCATCAGTGATCTTCGGAATGGACGGAATTGTTTTATAATTCTGTATTTCAGTAATAATACGTCTCCAAGTGTATTCTAGACAACTTGCCTTGACCCACCAAAGCAAGGTGGACATGTATCAACAACAGCCAAGGGAAAACACATTTTATTCGTGGAATAAGAGCGTTTGTGTGTGTGTATGTGTGTTTTTTTTTGTTTTTTTTTTGGGTGAAGTGCCCCATACAGTCTAGGATTAATATCACAGAAATCTCACCAAAAAACGTCTTGATTTCCGTAACATTTACTTTCAAAAGACAATTTACAACAACAAGTTTAATTTTTAAAAAAACGTTTAACAAAACCCTTACTTATTTTTGAGGGAAATTGCATAATTATTTATTTTGAATAAATCAATTTTTAATCTTATACTTAAATACCATAAAAGTTTGTTGTGTTAATAGAATGAACCGTCTGGAGGCCAGGTTTTTTCTTACTAGAGTACATAGTTGTTAAGGGAGGTTATATTGCTGCTTCATCACTATTGGAGTTTTTATGCTTTGACTCCCTTTTTCAATAACAAAAGCCAATATAAAACAAAATTAATTACGACTAATTGATTAACTGATTTTTTTTTTAAATTGATCAATGGGTTTTCATCGACAATGATTGATTTCACAAAGTTTCAACTTGATCCGAGAATGGGAAAAGGGAGAAATGACTTGTAAAAGATTTGATCCGACAGACAGACAGACAGACAGACAGTGATTAGATATAAGCATAGTACAATCCGACATTGTGCTTATTGATACCAATCTGCTGGTAGACAAATAACCATCTAATAAAATTTATTAGACTAATTAAACTTCAAAGAACTTCCTTGTGAGCAATACTAAATATAATTTTACTTTTAATATAGACAAAATCAAGTTTTGATAAATGATATAAATGTATTAGACTCTAGTTATAATATTTTGTATCACCTAACTCCCTACCTTTCAGCCTCACGTTCTGGAGTCGTCTGCTCAAATACCAAATGACAACGCCATCTATGTTGCATTATTCACAACCAATCGCTGACCTCTTCCCACCGTCACCATAGAAACACACACACACACACACTCTATAACAATGTTGTAGACGTGAAAAAAAAATAGGTCACAAAATTGCAAAACAAAACAAAACAAGAAAACTTTGGGGGATAGACAAGAGAATGCAGCATGATCCGAAAGATGTTTCCTTTAGTCGATTCCAACAGATTTCTGTAGCATTGCTAGTTTATTAAATTATTGTCTGAGTGCTGTAAGAACTATTCAAATCCACGAAGACTCAAATCATCCATTAGACAAATCATACAATCTTGGCTCAACTAGCAAGCGTGGCCAGTAATCTATCATTAGCTAATTTGTTTGTTTCCCGAAAAACACTTTAAAAGATGGAATCTCAATTGTTTATCTTTCCATTTCAAAAACATCCGATAGAAGGCGCACACAATTTTGACCAAATCTCTGGATTCTATTTATTGGTCGATATAGTCTTTCCCCGCCAGAAAATGAGGCGATATTTGGCTCACCTCCTGCTAGTTTGGCTCTGCGCGTACAAGCTGGCAATATAGGGGTTTATCTGGAAAACTTCCTGGCCAAACAGCTGGCGGTCCCAGCATGCAACCCTAGCGTTAAGAACATCAGCTTCCTGAGCAACTGGCAATAACAATGAAACATGTCACTGGCAGCGGTTCCTTCGACTGCGTTTATAGCTGTGAGTCCAGACAACCATTACATGATACTATCGGCGTTAGTCTTTTGGCTGGAATGGCTGGCTGGTCATGTGGTTTGCACTTAGATATTCAAGGCGATGTCCTAGAGTTCAAAACTCTCACGGATCTGCAGGCGCTCTAAAGTCAAAACAAAAGCTAATGGTTACTTAATTACAAAACAAAATTAATTGTTGGTTGTGGTCTTGGCAATACAACACGGTAAGAAAAAATGAACCATAAATAATCGAATAATAAGTGTATACAAGCATAACAACAACGCGAGAAAAAAAGTTGGTTATCTTCTTTTCCATACAATTAGTTATAAACAAAATTAACTGTTGGTAAAAAAAAATCTGCAAATGTTTTCCCTTATAAAAACTGGCACTAGTGGTAGATAGACTTGTCGCGGGGGTGTGAGATGCTTAATTATCACACAATACATGTCAGTACCGGAAACAGTCATTAGAAAAAAAAAGATGCTTTACGAATCTGGCATTTCACTTGGAACTCGCCCTAAGCTCTGGCTGCACAACAGGAACAATACGAAACTGTTTTACATTTTAATTTGATATTCGGCCATTTCATATTTCAAACAGATTTTGCATATTAAACTTTTCAGTTAGCCATTTTATTATCAAAGAGGATTCGATCTTCGGACTGTTCGTGCCAGCTGCAGGCATCTATCTCGTGTTTTTCTAGACCACCCTGCTGTTGAAAAGAGGAAAAAAAAACAACCTCTATATAGGTCAGTTGCGTTTTATCTGACCCTTTCATCTTTGCGTACGACTGACCTCTTGCAACCTACCTAACACCACAGCTCCTTTTTTTCTTTTTTTTTTTTACTTCAGCCACGGAGCAACATGTCTTGATTTTCATCCAGCGATCACCTTACGGCTGTCTACGCCCATGGCATTCTCACCGGTCCAATAGCAACATGGCGTCAAGGCGAGTAGACAAATACGCGCTCACTGCTCCCCGAGCTGTCGTGGTTGTCATTATAATGCGAGATGTCTTTGAGTCGGCGCTTTTGCAAGGGAGATAAGACTTGACACTTGTCTTGCCTCCCACATTGTCTCAGCACGTGCGTGGGCGTGTTTGGTTGTGTGTAAAATAAAGTTACCCTTTCAGACCTTGCGATCGATAGGGCAGATAATGTTAAGATCATCTGTTTCTTTGGCCCACGGTTAACGAGGGTGTCATGTGGCCAGCACAACGACCAACTGCCTTTACTTTTCCCCAACAAATGGCAGGCACCCATTAGAGTTGGGTGGAGTCAGAGGCGTCCAAGGATCCCAAAATTGAAAATCCAAGTCTTCACTAGGATTCGAACTCGGGACCACAGTTTAGAAGCCAAGCGCTCAGTCACTACGCCTCCGTGTGTGTAAAAAAGGAAGAGATTGGTCGTGTGGGTCGTATGGGTTGTCTGGGTCGTGTGGGTTGTATGGTTTGTGTGGGATTTAGATTTTTTTTAAAATCAAAAGTAGATTTCACAAAAGTGTATATATAAACACAAGTATAGTAAGTACTACTGCTACGAACTGACCAGACTGAAAGTTGTTCCCCAAAATTAATTTCTTTTTTTTTAAATGTGTCATATAAATACTAACAAGGATAATTTGTTCTTCTTAAAGTTAATGATCGCTCCAAAAAAAAAAAGTGACCAGGTTTTGAGCAGCTGGGAAAAGTTTTAGTAAATCGACCAGCTCTGAAAGAATACACCCGATTTTTTTTTTTTTTTTGCTTTTAATGCCACATAAGAGGTAAGGAAATGATGGACCCACTGAAGGAAAACAAATCCGACAAGCGAAACATGTCAGACCTCACACCTTGCAGCTGACCGCCTGCTGTATTTCCACGCGACACCTCTTCGGTAAATATTTGTGTATAAAAATAACTAAATGAACTAAAACACACACACACACATACATGCATACAGCGAGTTTATGTGTAGAATACAGGAAGAATAAGACGGGGGAGGGGGTGAAAGGGCAATGACCTCCCCCCCCCGCCCCCATTCAACCGCTTTCTTTCCCTCTCTGTGTGAACGGAAGAGCGTTTCAATGTACGAGGCTGTTGTCGATGGAGGCTTGAGTCCACTCGTGATGTTTTCAAAGGAAGCTGATGTCAAAGAAGATGGCGGTAGAGAGGGAACATTGTCAGAGGCTGTGGCAGAGAGACTGTAATTGAAATAGCACTGCTTTCGAGAGAGGTTGTTTTCAAGCAAGGTTGTTAACGAAGGAGGCTGTCGTCTGGAAAAACTGTCGTCAAGAGAGGCTGTGGTAAGAAGAGGTTGTGGTCAAGAGAGGCTATGGTAAGGAGAGTATGGGGTCAAGAGAGGCTATGGCCAAGAAAGGCAGTGGCCGAAAGAGTCAAAGGTCGAGAGAGGCTGTGGTCAAGAAAGGTTGTGGTCAAGAGTGGCTGTGGTTGAGAGAGTGTGTGGTTTGTGCTCAGGAGAAGTTGTCAAGAAACGCTGTCGCCTAGAGAGATTGTGGTTTGTGGTAGAGAAAGGCTGTGGTCACGAGAGGCTGTGGCCAAGAAATACTGTTGTCAAAAGTGATTGTAGCGAAAGAGGTGATATTTGTAAATTTTAAGACAATTCTTTAGTGTTACTTATATATCTAGGATAGCTTTTTAAGTAATTGTCCCATATGAATGTATACAATTAATGTACCAAATATTTTGGTAGGGGCGACAATAAGAGATTTTAAAATGTTATTAGAATATTATTATAATGGATTGAAAATCTACATTTTCATTTAAGTTTTTGTGTGTGTGTGTGAATATTTAGAAAAAAAACAACAACAACTAATCAGATACCAAAATACATTTAAATTTTTGTGGGTTTTTTTTTTCTCTGCAGAGCGTAACCAGTCAGATAGATATAGGTCATGTTATTTCGTACACTCTTCGTTTATTTCCACCCCATCCCCTTTTTTCATCCCAACAGCTCACTAGACGGTTAGAAATTCAAATAAACAGGAAAGAGACTCGTTAATTCTTTTCTATCTCTCATTGCTCATCACACCCTCTCTCTCTCTCTCTCTCTCAGTCACACGCTCCTCACATCACTACAGTTCTCTTCTCTACATTCAGCGCCCTCTAACTACTTTCTAATTATTTATAGACGACAGAAATAAATGTTTCTTCTCTCCCTTGGCCAGAGTCGACGTTACAATCACTGGTAACTATATCGGGACATCATTTTTCATCTTTTGGTAAATGTTTTTTAGTATTATCTTGAAGACTTAGAGTCAATATAATTTTCTGGAAATCCTTGCCTCTAGTCCAAATTATCTCAGCGTGCTTATGCTTGTGTGTTTAAGAGAGAGAGAGAGAGAGAGAGAGAGAGAGAGAGAGAGAAAGAGAAAGAGAGAAAAAGAGAGAATTTAACGTGTTTACCGAAACCTTCCCTGACCGACTAATAGTCTTCGGCTGTGTATTTACAGTAAGACCTATGTAACTAAATTAAAACTGTCAAACTTGGCTTTAGGAGTAACTTAAGAAATGGTCACAGCCAAAAACAACGGGAGGAAAAACGATTAATGGAATTTCTTTTTTTTTTCGCTCTTCTTTTGTGGATCACTTTAATAAAATACAAACAATTGCGTCATTACTACTCTCTAACCACCAAAGTCTTCTTAAAACTATTTACACGTCTGCAACGAAGAATTGGCTGATGGGAAGATAAGGACGAGGTTAATCTCGTATGTATTGTGGGTTTATATCGAGAATGAAACAAGAAGCAGGCTACCTCAAGCATCTGCTACCCCGCTGACCTCAAATATACACACACACTTACACGCGCGCTAAAACACGCATTGTTTGGCTGTGAACACGATTGGCACCAATGGCTGATAAACAAGGAGCTAGTAAAAATATAATTAACACCCGCGAATTAATTATTTGGCTAGTCTGCTGACTACTACGTAAGTATTGACAGGTGGGAAGCTCTGGTGGTCTCTCCCCAGTCCTGCTTATTGTCATCTTTTGGACACTCCGAAATACTTCTGCACGTGCGATGTACGCGAAACTAATCCAGTAATTTAGACAAGATTACTGTTGACATTCTCTTAGTTAACATCGAAAAGAGGGTCACATCCATTAAAAACTAGTTAATCTTGTAAAAGAAAAAAAAAAAGTAAAGTTTGTTAATGTATCAAGTTAAGAATTTCATTAAAAGTAGGCTTTTTTTTTTAAAACTTACTACAAAGAATTCTTTGGACAAAGCGGCTAAGTGATTAGGTGCTTAGCTATCAAGCTGATTAGTTATGAATTCAAATCTTGTTGATGACCAAGATCTTGAACTTTGGAACTTTCTGGACGAGTCCATGCAAGTCTGATGGCTACCTGGCATTGGCTGGAAGTAGGTTAAAGGGGTATAGTCCTGGTTCTGGCATTATGACACCTTCGATAATTGTCGGTCATAGAAATATAAAAATGTTTGTTTGTAAAATGTTTGTTTGTAAAATGTTTTGTTTGTAAAATGTTTGACATGTTTCGGATGTTCCTTCAGAGTTGAAGATAGTTTACTTCCTAGTCCAAACCTCCCGCAGGACGACGGGGGATGGGAGCGGGCAGGATTTGAACCCTCGACCATCGATAAATCCGAACGACAGTCCAGCGCGCAAACCGTACGACCAGGCATCCTTGCATTGTCCGTCCCGTTTATAGCAAGACCTGAAAAGCACGCCAGTTGGGTTTTTAAGCATGGATCTCAAACCCAAAAAGCGAAAAGAGATGCAATTTCTGCCCACAGGAAATTTCTTCAACAAACCATCTTTCAGCCTTCGCTCGTCGCGCACAACATGTTATGGTTAAATCCTGCAGAGACGGCCTTACGGGGGTGTCAAGTGGGGCAACCGCCCCAGGTCACGCACCTTAAGGGGGCACCGCATCGAAGAGAACTTTTTGTCGCGGACAGCCCATCGTACAAGTATGTATGTGTCTCTGGTGTGACACTCGCCCAGGGCTGACTGCGCGCTGCTTTGGTTAATCCTGGTCATGTTTTGGGTACGCTCTGAACACATGATATGCAATCTGAAACAAAAAACAAAACTTTTATGGTTCTGCTAAAGTTCAATACATGCTCTCCTCTTTCTCCTGACATCACTCCACATATTCAATACCTGGATACAAGATGATTCGAATGTAGGGTAAACACAATGAAAGCTAGGTGTGAAGAAACTGGTTGGTACCAATGAGGCCAACATAAAAATAAAAACATTCTGTGCTTCTTCTTCTGGTTTCTTTGTGAGATCTATAGATATTGTATTGATAAGATTTTGACGAGCACAAGTGATCTATATTCAACACAATAAATTATATATTGTAATTCACTGTGCTGCATACAATTATTAGAGATTAACATAGCTTATATAGTTGGCCGTATTCTACGATGATTATGGTTGCGTAAATTAGAATGAAAATATTTTTGTCATAATTTATTAATTAAATTTATACAAATTATTTCGTTTCTTTAAAAAAAAAAATAATTTAGGGTTAGGCTATTAGGGTTAGGGTTAGGCTATTTCAGTAAAGGAAAAATGTTTTAACTTCCGTTTCCTGTGTTTGAAATATAATGGAGTCCGCGCTAAATGTTTGGTCTGCAAAGTCTCGAGATAGTACATTGACTGATTGAAGATTTTCTTTGAAATGACTATTGGTCAAAATTCATTACAGAAGACATCGTCTGCCTCTTTCATCTCTACATCCGGGTCTTGACTCTTGACAAAGAGGCCGCTCGACGGTTGTCCTTTGAAATACTCTCGAACACGGTTCAACGTTTTTTACGAAACGTTCGTGATGAGAGCCGAAGATAAGACTTGGGAGCCCTTCCTCCTCCCACCCCATTGCATTACGCCTCTGAATTTTTTTTTTCACCCTCCCATCCAACTTTCCCGCCTTTAATTAGTCAGTACTTGTAGGGACAAGGTCGATGTTAGTTGATAGATAGTTGACTTTGAGATTCAAACATTTACCAGCCCCCCAACTCAACTATCTCTCTCATCTTCTTCTCGTTGCTGGCATATTTGCTCCCTACACATTCCCGCCCCCCTCTCTCTTTTTTCACTGGAATAGTTGCCCTCTCCCCGCCCCTTCGCCCTCACCTTTACGTACCAGCACTTATATGTAAAAAAAAAACAACAAATATTTGAATACATGGAATTTCTTTTTGGAATTTGTACCTGACATTCGGGAATTTACAAGTCTGAAGAATGTGACGTTTCGGAATAGAAGCTGTAGTCCAGAGTAGAGTTTTGGTGTTAGAGAAGATGATAATTAATATACATGTCAAAATTAATCTGTTCATTATAATAAACGAAAACTGCGTTTTTAATGGTGTGTTACAATGTGCAAATCTCTCTATATATTATTCTCTTCATGGCTCAAGAGTTTGGACAAGAACATAGACATAAATAAATATAGACTGGCCAATTAAAGAGTTTTATGAAACGAAAATTGGTGCCTTGCAATTTTGTGTACTTTATTATACAGCATTTATGAGCAGTATAAAAGTGCTTTTTAAACTTTGATACACACCTATATATATTGTATATAAGGAGGCAGTGTAGATTTGTTTAATCTCTAAGAATGAAGATCATGCAACATTTCATAATTCGGAAATCCGAATACAATAGATATACATGTTTTCAAGTTACATGAAGTTACTTCCTTTTTCCAGTCTATATTTATTTATGTCTATGGACAAGAAGTAAGGGAAAGATCACTCTTTTCTTTCTGCAAGTCGAACTAGAGTTACCCTAAGAAAAAAAAAAGGGGGGGGAGAGAACAATTAGTATTCACATGTCACAATATAGCAGGGCCGGACTTAATAGTTGTGACCAAGAAGTCATGGAAAAATCACTCTTTTTTATTTCTACCCCATGTAGTTTTAGCGGCGAAAAAAAATAGTGGGGGGGGGGGGGGAAGAGAACAAGTAATCTACTCTGTAAATCACCCGTCACTAAATAGCACGACCGGACTTAACCGTTGTGGGGCCCGCGAAATCCGTTCAAGCTTGGGTAATAAGTGAAAATTAAGAGTTTGTATTAGAAAATAAATTCGACTTTACATTTTATTCACTCTTTACTACGTACAGAATTACTTTACGAGCTTTGCTTGTAGCGAAGTCATATAGTTTATCATAGAAATTCTATTTCCTACATAGATCACGCTCAATAGCAAGAATTACCAAATGTTTCAATCTATCTACGAGAATTGTTGACCTCAAGTAATTCTTCATTAGTTTGAGGCGCGAGAAGCTTCTTTCACCAGATTCCACAATTACTGTATTGCATAATGCCTTTTTTGTTTTTCGCGAGTAGGATTGGCGTTTTCCATATTGAATATCACCCCAAAATGACAATTTTTGTCTATATATTTTAGGAGATTTGTATGAGTTTTCAAAAGATTTTAATAATTTCCGGATATTTCCAGGACTTAGTTGCTTGAATTATATGCTAGAAAGTTGGCAGGCAATTACCTACTTTTTACTGAGTTTATGATAAATAAAAATTGTGGAACATAATTAGCATTAAAATAATTAGCCTGTCACAACTGACTTAGTTACTTTTTTGTGTTTTTATCTTTTTTTTTTTGAAAGTTTGTTACCTTTGTCAAATTTATTTCCCTGTTTCACGACTCTGAGCAACATAAAATATGAAAACTTTGCTCAATTCATCTTTGTTTATGACAAAACAGACAGACAGAGTCTACAAGACTTGGCCATATTCTGTCTAGATTGAGTTTCACTTAAGGGATTACGGGAGCACAACTTGAAGGTGTGTGAGTGGTGGGGTAGAGGGGGGGGGACTAGTTTCCTCTTTGTTTCCCAGCACGAACCACTTGCGCACGCGCACACAAAAAAGTACTTACTAATCAATGTACTTATCTCTGTCTGCCTGTCTACTGGTATTTTATGGGTCATTTGAAGCGGCTCCAGTAGAAAGGTCGGACAGTGAGTACTTCTACTCGCGCTGTAAGCTCAACTTCTCTTCTGGGAATACACTTCCTGTATTATTTTTTTACCCCCCCCCCAAGTCGCAGTCCCTCTTTTCTCTTTGAGGTAGCAGGTTCCTAGTGAAATGATCTCCCTGGACTGATGTGACCTGGGGCGAGGTAGGTAACAGTGTCTCCAGGACAGGCAATAAGTGTTACATAAAGTTACGAAAGTTACAGAGCGGCTGGAAATGTTACACAGCATAGAGTCACGGACACGTGTTCCAAGTACTTTATGATTCTAGACTAAATAAACATTCATAAATGTCGAGCCTGTCAATCAACGTTGCTGTGAGAATGACTTATGGGAAGCTTTCCTGAAATGTCTCATGCCAAACAAATGGGAAGCAGGAACTTGTGTTACTGTCGGTCGTTGAATTGTATCTCCAAAAGCTTATTCAACTAAACCGATTATAACTAGAACTTAAAATAACTAGAAAAACTTTTCTACTTGAGATATAGATCCAATCAGGGGTGGACTGGGTATCAAAATCGGCCCGGGCATTTATATACCGTCCGGCCCATAAATTGTAGGCCTATATTTTATGGTGGACATCCAGTTCTAGGTCTACCTGTCCTTAAAATCATTATGTTAAATTTGATAATGTATCGATAGCTGTACACATGCTTTCAGTGAACACTATGTCCTTATAAGGAATAAAGACTTTATGCCCTAAAAGGATGAAGCTCTACGGATGTTGGCTAGTACATTATTGCGAAAATATTTTAGATTAAATTAGTAGAGTCTTAGTAGAGTCTGTAAAAGATTTTTAAAAAAAATACTTCGCTCAGAGGCCCCTTCCCCCTTAAAAAAGGAATTCTATAAAACATTTAACAATTTAATAGTGGCATCCATGAGGCCCTTATCTTATAAAAAGAAGATGCTTACTGTGGTCCTACCGGCCCATTTAGATACCGGCCCACCGGCATTTGCCCAAATGCCCATATAGCCAGTCCGCCCTTGGATCCAATAGTAATGAAATAAACTAATATTTAGACAAAATCTAATTCACTACAAAAACACGTCTTTATTCTCTGAAATCTCTGGGTCGATTCGCGCTATTCATATCTGCATTACGCTAGGCACTATTGCTATTTCATCATCCTCAATGCAAAGCCACCAACCAATTGCTAACGTCTTCTCACCTTCACACGCACATACATATCCATAAGACCTGGTCACGACTAGATGAGATAAACTTCATTTAAAAGTGATAATTAATGTTATTTTCTAAAATGTGGCTTTAGTTAGAGTTATGTCTCGGCTAACTTATATCAGACTACAATTGTGACATTTATCACTGCTATTAGAGTTGTTGTTTTTTTATGAACAGTCTTACCTTGTTGTTTGACACGGTTTTCGTGTATCTGTTTGTGTGATGTCTAAATGTGTGTGTTTTTCTATGTGTGTGTGTGTGTGTTTTTTTAGTTCCCTTTGTGTGTGTGTTTGTTTGTTTTCATTCAGTTTGTGTTCCCATAGGTGTTTAATGCTTTCAGTATGTGTACGTGCGTGTATGTGTGTGTATATTTGTATTTCCTTGTGTGTGTATTTGTGTATGAGTTGGACTTTGTTTTGTTCCAAAGCTGGACAGATTGTTTGTAGTCCCTGTTTACTTCTGTACGTTGTAAACAAAGGCATTAATAAGTTGTTGAGTCGTTTGTTGACTGTTGGCAACCAGCAGACGCGAGCCTAAAGCTAGCCCGTAGAGAAATAGAAGGAGTGATATCAAGTAGCGCGGGGAAAAGACTCATAACTGAAACAAAAAGGGGGGGGGGCGAGTTTCCGGGGAAACTACTCACAAACCATTTGGGAATCAACAAGGAAAGTAACTCTTGTACCAATACATCAGTTTTGACGTGAAGACAATGTTTAGTTGTAAAATGTGGACGACTTTAGGAAGCGGTACATAATTACCACATGTGGAAATGACGATGTACGTGTGTGTGTGTTTGTGTGTGTTATCTCAGGTCATGATGGTTCTAACACGGCCGAAAATTAGCATTGTAGTTTGCGAAGCTGACTGAAATATGGGGAATCACTGCTAATTCATTTGAAGCGCTCTTGTTTGTTATGATGCTGTCTCGGTCCCGCGCAAATTTTTGAAGTCTAGAATGATGAGGCCAAAATGATGGAAGTACAGCATGATCGTTTTACGAGGTTTGGCCCATTTGACTTGACTCCGCCAGCGGGAGAGAAACATTCAATCGTCAGTGGAGAAGAACAATAAATTGTAGTACATGACACGACCGGGCTGTCGTACAACACAGGCTTACGCCAAATTGCTGACACCAAAGCAGGATCAGGAAAAGTGAACTCGGTGAGAAAATGGCGGGAAAGTGAGTCGGCAGTTGTCGTTAGAGGAGCCCTCGTGGACTTGATGAGTTGAGGCATCAATAAGAAGAATAGAACAAGACGGAAGGAGTCAACTTTGAAATCTCTTTTTACAAACCTTAAATCATCTCTGTCTGTCTGGCACACATTTTGAACATTTCACATACACCCATTCTCGGATCAAAATGAAACTTTAGACAATTTTTTACTGTACCTAAAAAACATACTCTCTATGCAAGAAAAACAAAATGAGTAAATTAATTACTGGTCATAATTTTGTTTTTGTTTTACACCAACACAATAAATAAATTCGTCAATATTCCGTGATGTGGCTAAATATGTGGGGTTTTGTCCCTTGAGATATTTAGCTAATTGTACCCGTTTTGTCTCCCACACCAATTCTTGGATCAAGTTGAAACTTTAAGCAATTATATATTGTACCTAACAAAACAGGAATCTATTAAAAATGTATACATTTGTCTACTCTGTCCATTTCTGTCTTTTGATTTTCTTGTTAGTCTCTTTTTTCCAGTTATTTTTCTGTCTCTTTTGCCTCTCGCTCTCTCTCTTTCTCTCTCTTTCTCTCTCTTTCTCTCATTTTGGTTTCCTTTCATTCTCTATCTTTCTACCAACACACACTCTCCCTTTGTCTCACTGACTCTCGCCTACTTGTAATATTGTTGTGTTTATTCCTGTCATGTTTCTTCCTCACTTAAAATCTCAAGATAGCAACATTTTTGTTATACGACGAAAAAAACAACCTGTTTTGAGGCCTGGCTGCTGGGCTGTGTCCGCGGACCACCTACTGTAGGTGACGGCCCCCACTTTACTAATCTTATCCTCATTCAGACCTCCCCAATCCTCCCCCAAATGACGTCGGCTTGTCGAAACAGTTATGAAGCCGCGAGCCTGGAGAACATCTCTTAGCTGAAGACAACAGTCAATGACAGTCCATGTCGTCATAGGGCCCTCGAGTGGCTCGCTGGCCAAGCAGGATGGACGTAGTCTAAATAGTGATAGGATATCGCTTCCATTTGACGTGCACGTGACCTCACGATTAGCATACGTCCTTCACCTATTGAGTAGAGTATAGAGCAGCGGTTCTCAACCTTTTAAGTTTGGAAACCCTTTTTACAATCCCCCACTCTGCCGCGACCCATTACACACACATACACACATACAGCAATTGAAGAGTAGACAATAACAATCCATATTTTTGATGGTCTTAGGCGACCCCTGGCAAATGGTCAATCGACCCCATAGGGGGTCGCGACCCACAGGTTGAGAATCCCTGGTATAGAGTGATGATTCAGTGATCCAGGAGATATGCGACATGTCTATTGTCTAGTACGTTACTAGAAAGTTTCATCAGTGATGGAGATTCTACAAATAACTAGCTTTTAGGTGTATCCGGTGTACAGAACAGAGGAATAGTTGGTAAGCTGTGCTTTTAAAAGTAAATTATTTTGTTGTGCGGGCACTTTCAAGCTCTGCAGAGTCAAATTTTAAGCTCTGCATAGTCAAATTTAATCTATGCGGGTCAAATTTTAAGCTATGCGGGTCAAATTTTAAGCTTTGCAGGTCAAATTTTAAGTTCTTTAGAGTCTAATTTTAATCTCTGGAGAGTCAATTTTTAAGCTCTGCAGAATCAAATTTTAAGCTCTTCTTTTTATAGCTCAATTTTTTAAAATTATTTATTTGACAACATTGAAATTTTATTTGCCGCCCTTGACATTGTTTAGTTTATCTGGTCCTGTGATATGCGCTCTCGACTGTTAGTTGGATGGTCAAGGGTTCGAACCATCAGTTTCGTGGGAGGTTTGGGCTAAGATGTAATAATCATCCTCGTCCAAAACATATAAACAGGGCCGGCCTTAGGCCACTGCAACTTATGCGCCCGCAGTGGGCCCTGCTCTTTCATAGGCCTCGCGCTAACTCGAGGTGTAAATTATTAAATTAAACCATTATAACTCATGTTTTTAAGGGTCTCCTGGAAATCTCCTGAAACATATTAAAATTTCCTGTAAACTCATAAAAATCTCATGAAAACTCATAAAATTTCCTTAAAAAATAAACAAAATTGTCACATGTGGGTGCCAATCCTACGTACGATACAAAAAAAGGCCAAAATTGTCAGCTTTCATTTAATAAAAATTAATGTTGACATTATACTTATCAGACTGGGCCCCGCACAATCCGTTTCGCATAGCGCCCCGCAATTGTTAGGGCCGGCCCTGCATATAAAACTAAGATACATAACAGATCCCTAAAAGCTCTACAATGCCAACAAAGTGAAATCTTAAACTGTAAAATGTCTTTAAAAAAAAACATAAAAAAAAACTCTCTTACATTGATTGACATTATAACAATAACTTTAAATCAATCCCTTTTTTTGTTTTTTTTTCTTTAGAAGGAAACCTCAGAATTTGCGCTATTCAATTTTAGCTTTATCATCATAGGAATCCTTGGGCCTTAGGCCTCTTTTCTTTTCTTTGCCTCTTTTTTGGGCTAAATGTGCCTCTTGTATGGGCCATCTTGCCTCTTTTGTGGGCTTTTTTTTTTTTTTTTTCCAATATGTTTTTATTTGTAAGTTCTCATAATTCACAAGTATTAAATCATAAACAATTGAAAATTGATTAGCCTAAAAATACAACAATAGTAACAGAAACATTATTTAATATCAAAGACATACTACCTAACCATCCTGGCCATTGAATCCATAAAAGACATAACGATGATACAAGTATCCTCTACCCCAGAACAATCAACACAAGATCAAATATCCCTGACCCCCATCACCCCATTTCTGGAAAACTACCTGAGCATTGTACAAGTATATGAAAATCAAACTAGATTATTCTCTACCCTAAAATCCATTATTTTTCTGAATGTCAATTCTAAGTGATTAGGATGAAAAACCTTATTATTATGTAGAGCTTTGAGCCAGCTAGCCCAAACAAGGTTCCTATATTTTATAAATGCTGCTGCGTTAAAGTTTTTTTCACGACAAATAAAATTATTATGTTATGCAAACGGAGATGAGAGAAGCAGTACACGAATGATACACCCAGACAGACTGACGGAATGACCTGATAAAAGCTTGGTAAATGTAATTATTAAAATTTGTATATATTAGTTCCTATTTTATGATTTATTCATTCCTCATTTGTTCAGAAAGTAAGGGAGCCGGGGGGAGGGGGGGGGTGAAAGTCATGTAAGTACAAACATCTTGGTTATCTCCCTTAGCTATTTTCTAAAAGTCTTCAGAATTTGATCTCAACTTGAAATTAGGCTATGGTACCACCGGTTACTCCCCTTGTTTGTATATACAAAAGATACCATCGATACATTGATGCATGTATGTCTGGGTATATCTGGGTATTTAAAAAAAAAAAAACATTAATAGCTTATAGCGAATGATCCCTATAAAAACATTGCCCTCTTGTCTACAGATCTAATGCCAAACAGTTTGAAATCCAACACACGCTGAGTTCAACACTCAATCAGGAATATCGAAGTAAAGAATGTCTTCGGTTTAGGTCGGCATAGAATATTACTTAATATAATAGACATATTAAATAGTTGTGAGGTGCTTGTTGAATATAATTAAAATTATCCGATCGGATAAGCTGGATTTAGGCGAAGTGGTTCTTATAATTAAAAAAATAATTGTATGTAATTTTCTTCTTTCTGCAGACCCATTACGATCGTCTCGTGGACCCCGGTTTGAGAACCACTGATCTAGAGCTGAATAGCACTGGGCCTCCTCTCTTCCCTCTATTTAGTGATCTATTTGTTGTATTACAGATTTATTTATTTGACAATGCTGTAAACCTTCTTTGAACTGAACCTTAAGTGACCTTTCGGTTGACCTTGACCTCCATGACCCCTTGGTATAAACTAAACCACAGTCGACAGTCTATTAGAACTGCGAAGCCATATTTGTATTCAACTGAAGGTTTTCACGTGTTAAGAGTCTTTAGACTGCACCTGATGCTAATGACTATTACAGGACCATGACCAACAGAGAAAGGAATTGATTTTCCCAATACAATTCAATAGTTCAAGGGAGGCAATAAAAAGAGAGCGTAATTTTTTATTTTTTTTAATTTAAAAAATGGAACCTGGGTAGACACAGTTCTCGAAAACGGTTATAGCAAATTGGGCAAAGAATTATTTACTATTTAGCCACAGTGGAAAAACTCTAGTTTGACGGTTTTCATTTTTAAAAGCGCAGAAAAAAAAATTAAACTTGGCTTCGGGTATTTCCAAATGTATTCAGTAAAGAGTTTAATAAAATAGTGTTCAGAAACAATTTGCGCAGTGTCTACTAAGACTAGATGAATAGGCAAATAGGGGTATCATTGGAATGTTATAAAGTCTAGTAGATCTATACATTCATCTTTACGGTACAGTGGTGACAGGAGGGTGGGGTGTGGGGTAGGATAAAACATTTCCGTTTTTTTTAAAGCTAACATTCAATAGTTATTAAAAGCAATATAATCGCTCTATATGATGAAGGACGGAGAAATTTTAAAAAAATGCAATATATTGCTCACATTTTTTTCTCTATATTTAAACTTGAATCGTAAAGTAAATTTGAAACCAGAAGATTCGGGGTGCCACTTGTAATCTGTGCTTTTGTTTTATGTCAATACTTTCACTTGGGTGGAAAATGTACTAAATTTATAAGAAATTTTCATACATGCAAGTTTTGGATGGCTACCTGGTCGTGCGGTTTGCACGCTGGACTGTCGTTTAGGTTTATCATTGGTCCAGGGTTCAAACCCTGCCCGCTCCCATCCCCCGTCGTCCTGCGGGAGGTTTGGACTAGAAAGTAATTATCTTCAACTCTGAAGGAACATCCGAAACATGTAAAACAAACAAACAAACAACGCCTTATTTTGGTTTTGTAAGTGTGTCTTGCCCCCCTTGAGAGGATCTCGCATTCCCCCGCCCCCGCAGTTTCAGAAACGCCGTTCTATCCGTTTGCTTGTGATGTGGAATATGGCAGCACAATCGGTAGGTCTAAACCGTATATTTTCAGTGCAATGTAGCGTTATCGAAGTTGTCCTTAATTATTCAGATCTAGATCACTGCGTTGGTACACATGTGGCTTCCCTCTCTAAGGGGCTTATTAACGAACTGACGCCTCAGCCCCCACGGGATAGATACACCAAACTCTGTGGGTGGGCGAGACTGTTGTAGCGTGTCCCAGAACTAGCTCTACAGGTGCTTGAACCTACCGAAGCATAGTGTATGAATCTATACATGGGCTAGTAATGAAATCAGACTCTTGTAGATAATTTGAATGAAACTGCAGGTTCTTCCATCACGTGACTTCCTTGTCTTGCCGGAACTTTGAAAAAAAAAATAAAGAAAGAATGGATGAACCGAGTGAACAGATCGTCACGTGTTACTATGAACCGAGCAGAGGCGTGGACTTCTGAAAAGTTGTAATTCAACATCTGATGTTCTTAGAAGACTTTTTAAAAAAATCTTATATATTACAGACGTTACTTCAAAAAAAAAAGAAGATAATTTCGCCCTACACATTTCAAGCGTCAATCTTGTCATGTATGTTGCTCAATGACTTAAACTCTGCCAAGTCGTTGGTTTTCCGGGCTGATTCAGGCAACCCATTTCATTTTCTAATGGCACTAGTGAAGAAGGAGCATTGGCTCAAATTTTTCTCTAGCATAAGGGATAAGAAATGTGCCGCTATCTTTGTCGTTCTGAGTATTTTATTTGGTTTTGTTTTTTGTTTTTATGATAGGTTGTGTTTTATGGTTCAGTGTTTTATGTATATTTGCTACTTTACTCTTTAATTTTGTCTGTCCTGAAGTGTCTCTAAGTTTAGTGGTTTCACTCATGGTGTGTTACTAAAGGAAAGGGTGGAAGACCATGAAAATTTATTTAAAAAAATAGTTCAGTCTGTCAAACATTTTTAATAATTTCATTTTACTTGGTTAATAGTCAAGTGTTGATAGAAAACTGGAAAAAAAATTAAAATAGTTGCCTATATTTTTTCGGCAAACTAACTGAGGGGGGCTTGAGTTCAGATCCCGACGTAGACTATGAATAAGACGTTGAATTCGATGTGAGCTTAAAGACAACAAAGGAGTCTTCTATCAGATATCCCCCCCCTGCTGTCGCGCAGTACTCCTTCTTTTCCTAATTGTCCAAAGAGTTGAGTGTAAGACTACATGAACTCTAGGATTATGGATGTTTGCCTCCATTACCGATGGCTTGTATTGCAGGACTCTTGGGCTAGAAGGTCGAGCACACCGGATAATTTCCCTCATATTTATTCTCTGTATCACTTCAGCCGTAAAGGTGACTTTCATTGAAAGGCCCCTAGTGGAACGCGCGATGATAGTGGCATGTTTGTTAGGGCTTTCTTCCATCCCCGTCAGTGCAATAGACTCTGTCTATAGGCATCCCGACTGAGGCTCTGTTTTGCTTCCCTATTGGCCTAATCTTTACCTCTTACGACCGTTTTCTCCCGAGCGCCACGTTGAGGCTGAGAAGCATTGCCCGGGCGCCAATACAAATGTACAAATAATTTACGGTGTAGGTGTTTCCTACTTCACACTCCACCGAAGTGTGGAATTATTTTTGTCGTTATTTGCTTTATCTCTTCCTTGTGAGGTGTTGGTTATCGTCTTATGGTTTAGGAAAAAAAATACATCTAGTGCTTGTTAAGTGTTTGCTTTTTGAGGAAATGGGTGGAGCTGTACTTTTGCCATTGAAGAGATGGGTGGAGCTATCTATATGTTTGACATTGAGGCGATGGGTGGAGCTATACGTATGCCAATCAGGAAATGGGTGGAGCTATATGGTTGCTATTGAGGAGATGGGTGGAGCTATATGTTTGCCATTGAGGCGATGGTGGAGCTATACGTATGCCATTCAGGAAATGTGTGGAGCTATATGTTTGCCATTGAGGAGATGGGTGGAGCTATATGGTTGTAATTGAGGATATGGGTGGAGCTGTACGTCCGCCATTGAAGAGATGGGTGGAGCTATTTGTTTGCCATTGAGGCGATGGGTAGAGCTATACGTTTGCCGTTTAAGAAATGGGTGGAGGTATATGTTTGCCATTGAGGAGATGTGTTGAGCTATATGTTTGCCATTCAGGAAATGGGTGGAGGTATATGTTTGCCATTGAGGAGATATATACACCAATCAGAACACATCCGGTCAGTGGAGAGAACATAATTTGTTAGCCAGTTCTTGTTGAATAGAATCCCATTTTTTGTCGCTCTTATTGATGTCTTGAGAACAGCTGCGCATGCCCAGTTTCAAGAAACTGAGTACAGACTTATACAGCAGCAGAAAGTGATGCGGCATTGAACTAGAACTAGTCTGGTCACTATACATTGACAGGGTTACTGACGGGGGGGGGGCACAACAAGAGAGATCATAGGTATTACTACACCTCAACACACCTCTTTGTCAACCTTCACTGTGTCTCACATAGCAAGCTATTTCAACCGATTTCCCTATTTCAGTTCACCAACCTTCTAACAAGTCTTCACCATTTCACCTCATCAAACCTCATGCCAGCCTTCAATGTGCTCCATCTCATCAACCCTCTTATCCAGTGTTTCCCAAAACTGTGCTCTGCGGGACCCTAGTGTTCCGCGAGGCCTGAATAGGTGTACTACCAACTAAGTGGAATCATTAACTGGTCACATCACATAACATGGCTAGGCACTCTCATTCTGATCTAATGAAGAAAGCCTAAGATTACACAAGGTTAACACAACATTGTTGTTTATTGTGTATCATAACACATTAAAATTTATTTCCATAAAAAGGACAGTTAAGTAGAATTGTTTAAATCTAGTAACTTTCATTCAAAATGTATAAAAACAAAAGCCAGGAAAATAATGTCCTACATATTAAGTAAGTATTTTTAAAAATATCAAGCAAAGGGTAGACAACTTCTGTGAGTCAAAGAAACATGCCAATCTACATATTATGATTTAAATATTTCTTAACATAAGGCAACCAACAAATCTGTAATATATATAGAATTAGACTTTATATTTAAAAAAAAAAATATTATACTTTTAATGTCGCCGATTTGCCACATAAATCGTAGAAATAATACAATAAAAGTGTTGCTTATTACTTGTTAATAGTGTTAAAAACTATAAATTTAGAAAAAGAAAAACCAGTTCCGATTTGTTCTGTAAGTGTTTATATCGATTGTTCATACACCGTATGAATGTCCGATCTTTCTTAAATCATATCTAGTCATCTTAAGTTCTTGATGAGCTCACTACTATGCTGGGTGGCCTCAATCTTGGGTTGACGAAAAGTGAACATTTGAAAACCGGTGCCTGTCTGTCCACTTGTGGAGCCTTCTCTACTAGTGATTTGGGAAAGAGGTCATAGTAATAGAGTTCCTTTGGACCTCTCAGCCTGTATACAATGGTTTGGGACTTAATGACTATATGATGTACACGAACAGTTTTTTTTTTTTGCATTGATTAGCCAGCTTTGTGGTACATAAAAACAGTTTCAGGAATTCAAACGCACCAACAAAAACTTTTATATTTCTTGGCACCTTTGGGCTTCCATAGGAAATAACAACAGATCCTTCCGAAAGAATCCCAATAACTTCGTTCGTCTACAACAGAGGACAATGGACAACCCAGTCATGGTCAAGTTTGGTCAGTTTATGACCAATGTTAACGTGAACTGTTATGTAAATCGTAAACTAATGTCAGTGTCTTTATGTGTTGTTGGCAATGCCATCTCTTCAGTACTGAATATAAAAAAACAAACAAACTATATGAATGTATGTATGATTTATCACATTTAAACTATTTACGTAGAGACCAACTGTATGCATCCAAAAAGTTACCCTCTCAGATCTTGCTATATATATATATCGTCCATCGAGGTTCGATGATGTCTACTCATCGGGCAGAGGATGTTAGTTGAGTGGTTAAGCGCTTGGCTTCCGAACCTGGGATCCTGGGTTCAAATCTCGATAAAGACATGGATTGGGAATTTCGGGATTTTTAAGGGCACCTCTTTTTTTTTTTTTTTTTTGGAATGGTTGCGGAGCTTCATGCCTCTTTTTAGTAATTCCAGCCTCTTGAATTTTCTAACTTATCTATTCATGAAAGTCCTGCGGTTTTTAACTTCTTTCACGGTGGAAATGTGCACTCGAGTGTTGATACATTATCTTGTAAGATATCTTACAGAAGTTTTCATGATTTCTAATTCTGCAAGTGTAGTGACCATCGGGTGTGATCTGTGCTGACGAATATAAATATAATTTTTTTTTAAAATAAAAAGGTTATCCAAATTTACAACTCTATCTCTCAATAATGTAGAAATTATATGCCTTTTACTTATCAAAGAGAATAGATATTTACCAATATTTAATTGACAAATCGGTTAATTTTTTTTATCGATTCCTGTTTTGTTAGGTAAAATAAATAATTTAAAAAATATCAACTTGATCGGAGAAGGGGTTAGGGAGAAAGTACATGTACAATTATCTTAGGGGACAAAACCCCAAAATTATAGATATCTCTTAATACTGACAGAATAATTTCTCTTTTTAGTATAATATATATATATATATATATATATATATATATATATTTATTTATTTATTTATTATTATTAATTAATTAATTGATTAATTGGTTAATTTTGTAAAGTAATTCATGCTTTGTTAGGTACAACAAATAACAGTGTAAAATTTGGGCTTCATCCGAAAATGGATGCGGGAGATATAACCTCTTCAATATTTGTACCCGACAGACAAACAGGCAGGCAGACAGAGTTGATAAAAGCTTTGTAAAAAAGACGCAAGGCAAAGTTCTTTTTAAGAAGATTATATTTTGAAAATGTATAAAGGCGAAATCAGAGTTTTGCAATCGAAACTAATTAGTAATTCTTTTCCCAAAGACACAGGGCCTATTTAATCTGTACAATTTCTAGAAAAATCGCTGGGACAGTTTTCGTGGTCGGTGTCCACCCAATTTTTTTTTATTTTTTTTTACCCCATGAAAGATTTGCAAGTTTTAATAAAGAATAGAACAGTTCACTATTGAGTGATTTAATTATAGCATTAAATCAATATAGGGCCTACATCAATTCTTTTTACTTGAAGCTGCTACATAAAGATGTATAATGTATTTGATATAGTTGGCTTCAACACCTGCTACCTTTAAAGTTTTTGTTTGGTACACGGGAAGGATCAAACACCGGAACTTCCCGTAAACTATTTTTAATATTAGTGTGCACCACGTGATCCAGCGAACGAGAAACTCTTTCTGTCGATTGATTGTAGCGCATAAGTCTTTTTTTTTTTTCCCCTTTCTTTAGTCTCTTTGAGTGTTCTCAAGAATTCGCTCTTCCTCTCTCTGGAGAGTTCTCAAGAATCTACCCCTCTCTCTACCCGTCCATTTCTATTACCTTATACCTCTGAGACCAGGCAGTAAACTAAATGGCCCAATGGGCTGATGTCAGTTCATTTTGAAGTCTATTGTAACAGACACAATCCTAGCAGATGGCGATGTTGATAGACGGGGGAAAGCAAAGGCATTGCGCTGAGATCACCTGAATCCGGTAGATCTTAACTCTTTCTCTTCGTAATTATTTTTCATTTTGCTCATTTGTAGTTCACTTCCCTGCTATGATTAAACTGCAATAACTTTGAATTAAAAAAATATTGTATTTGGTATAGAATTAAATGGAATGCATGCTATTATATATATATATATACTAGACATATGTTACCCGCGACCCGCGGGTCTTTATTTGCGCATTACTGTCGATATAGTCACTGAGAGTGTTTTGTAAACAATTAAACAAAATAATAATGTAATAAGTAAAGCGAATGTGTCAATATAAAAATAGTGTGAATGAAGCTCTCAAATCAAAATAGCTAATAGGCTTAAATCCATTTGTTCAAATTAAAACATTTGCTTGTAGGCCTACATATATTTGATTAAAATTTGAGATGAATAGACTTAATTTTGTATGTTCGTGTGTTACAGTATAAAGTAGATCTTGAGGTAGACATAGATCTAAATTTACACTAATCTAGAGTTACAAATTGGCTGTTATAGAGTTCATTCTGTGTTGCGCATGCGTGACCTTTTTTTTATGAATGAATATAGGCCTATCTCAACACGGCTACGCAGCTTTATTTAGCGAACAGCGAACGAATGTATTAAAAATGCTTTAGAAAAACAAATTTGAATGTTAATTTGATTAAAATATGAAATGAATGGACAATAATTAGTGTGTTTATGTGTTAAAGCATAGAACTATCTTTGCGAAAAGAAGTTTTATTCTCTGAGAGTTCAAAAAGAGTTTTAGACCTAGGCCTAGGAATAGACTCAGTAGAGAGATGTGTTAATCAGTGTCAATGTGTAACCATTTGGTAATGTCTAATGAAAGAATGTTCGCCAGGAAATCTGTAGTCACAGATATCAGGAACTAATTTATGTAAAAAATGCTTTTGAAACACAAAATTGAAGGTTAATTTTATTATATAATGAAATCAATGGATCTTCTTTTGTATCTTCATGTGTCAAAGTAAAAAACTATCTGCGCAAAGTGTATTTCTTAAAATTAGATCTAGGTCTAAATCCTTTCGATCTTTTCTCATGTAAACAGCTGTATTAGAGTCGGACAACTTTTTTTTTTGAGGGTCTTAAGTTTGTTTTAAGGCTACAATACATACACTACGGTCTAAGTTAGTACCCAAGGAACATTCCTGCCTAGTTTTATCAAGATTGGTCAAGCGGTTTTGATGTCTATAAGTAACATGCATACATACATACGCCTCACATTCTACTTTATAATATAAGATATATATATATATATATATATATATAGTTAGATAGATAGATAGATAGATAGATAGATAGATAGATAGATAGATAGATAGATAGATAGATATAGATATAGATATATAACACAAATTAATGTTTATAAACCAAAAAATAATTTAAAGTGGTCAAATCAACGGTGGTATCGTCGATCAGGAGAGAAAGAGTTAAGATTATTTATCGATCTAAACATTAGTATATTAGTAGCTTATTGCTAAAGTATTATTTTACATCGTTTTTCAGTAGCCAAATAAGTCAATAGTAGATATATATCATCATATGGTTCACTTGTCAGCCAATGTAGTCTTCGATAAATGTGTCAGTGACTTTGCGGGTATGACTTTGGTATAAAGAAGGTAAGAAAGCCAAATGTCAAAAAAAAGGGGGGGGGAATATTGCATCAGTTTCTGTTCTTATCTTTACATGTGTGTGTAGCTCGTCCGTGAGAATGTGTTCACAATATGCTAGAGATGTGTGCTGTGTTAAGTCAATGTGTGTATTGAAGCCTTAGTTTACTGACATGGTTTTATTATGTCTAGAATACTCGAGAACATTATTTAGAAGGCAAAAGGGGGTTGGGGCTGGGAGGGGAGAGAACCCCCAAATTAATCCTATTACTTCCCAAATCACTAATACGGTGGCGTCAGAGGGCCACAAATTAGAGCAGGGCCGGCCTTAGGCAGTTGGGGGCCCTAGGCAAAGTGAATTTGGTGAAATGAAATAGAAAAATTAAAAATAATTACGCAATTTATTAAAAACCTAGTGTACTCTAACATTGACTACAAGTTTCTTCGCTATTTATTCTCTAGAAATATCGTTCAACTCCCTGTACTATGCCCCACCAATCAGAAGCCCTAGGCGGCTGCCTGGTTTGCCAACGCATAAAGCCGGCCCTGATTAGAGTTTGACGCACTACTGTATAAGTACATTTAAAGAAGGTCGGTTTTAAATTCTTCTTCTGTAGTGCCATCGTCTTACATGGTTAGTTGACGCCATTAGAAACATCTTTGTTACGAGTTACAGCCCATCTTCTCTCTATTTGTGATCTAATGTTAAATTTCTCTTTTAGACTTTGCGATCTAGAGTCTATATCTTATCTTATAGGTTGCAGACGTTACTTCAAAAAAAAAAGAAGATAATTACGTCCAACTCCTTTCACGTGTCAATCTAGTCTGTTAACGGGCAGGATGTCATGTGACCAGCACTACGACCAACCGCCTTTACTTTCCCCAACTAAAGTCTCCATGTACATTGTCTTTATTAAAAAAAAATTAATAATATTTATTACCATTTTTTTTTAATATGACTTCATTATTTCTACTCTGATTCGAGTTCCGTTGCACAAGAAAATATATTTGCTTTTAATAAATTGTTCTTCTTACTCAACTTAAACAAATCGTACACATGTTTGAATGATGATGAAATTGACGACATATTCATACCTACCAGATTTGTTTCACAAGAATCGTATAAGCTTTTTGTTTTGTTCAGACGTAATTCCAGTCTTCTTTCCAGTTGTTCCAGTCTTACCTGCAGTCATTCGACCGTGGAGGCAGATTTTGGGTTTGTGTGAACTCCCTCGGGGCATCGCCACGTTGCGCCTTGTGAAGGTGAAAGTCACTGGGGCACGTCACTCAGTTCATTTCAGTTAGCACGACGTGATGGTATTTGTCAGCTGTGGACTGACGATGCTGATGGTGCTATGGTGCGACCACATCAAGATGCTTGTAAAATGTTAAACGTTTTAGATGCACCTTCAAAGTTGAAGATAACCTACTTCCTAATCAAAAACTCTAGCAGGACCACGGGGAAGGGTAGCGGACAGGTCTTGAACCCGGGACCATCAAGACGACCGAGCTTCAGCACAGCGAGCCTACCGCACGACCAGGCAGCCATCATTGTTCTGACCACGCGGTTACATAGGAAGTCGGTGATGCATTAGCGAGGTATTGACCCTAGAGCACGAACTCGTAGACTAATGTTTACTTTAGTACCGAGTCTGATCCCACTGATATGACCTACATAGAAATTAGGTCAAGAGCTTAATCTCCTCTGTTCATCAAGGAACAATGGCGGGAGACCAATGCCTCTTAAAGGAAACAGAAGCAGATAGCGAAGATGGAGCTCCGTGGTGAAAAAGTTGGATTGGATGAGGTGAGATCCGGTGACCTATTTACAACCCTCGATGCTTTAACAATGGGAGATAAGCCAAAACATTTTCAGAAGCTTCCTTATCGTGAGAGGAGTTAGAATTTACTACTACAATTTTCACTTAAAGCATATTGTATAAAAAGATTCTTAATTTACTAAGAGTATTTCTTCAATGAAATTAAATTATCTTAAACAATATTATATTCTAATTTCTTATTTTTTATTATGGATTCTACATCAAATGCAAGGAAAACAAGATTAATATATTTTATTTATAGTGTATCCTTCTTGAAGGTTGTGTTACATTATGCACGATAATACAAATTGTGACAAATTCCTGTGTAATTGAAATATTCCATATCAATTAATATTTGTTTTCCTAATAAGCATTCTAAACCAGAAAATATGCTTTAAACAATTAGTCCTCAGGATAATTTTAATTCTTTAGACCTCTAATTGTACCTATCGTGTTAGACACTGAAAACTGGAGATAGCTTCAGTGACATCGCCACATAGCGCACATAGCTGCTCGGGTGATTAAAACACTACCCTTTAGTCTAACATCGACAGGAGGACAGTTGAAGACTTGTTTTTACTGGGGGAGGAGGGGTCCCAGGTTGATCTTGTCTGAAAGAATGATGCTGGTCAACTCTATGATAGATAGTTATACAAACGTAAACTATGTGCGCTATAGATGTCGCAGAAATGTGTATACATGTCTTAACGTGGACATACAGGTGCAGTTCATGCAAATGAGCTCGAGACGTCACGTGAGCTTCAACTGTGATTCATAAACCTTAGTTACCAGTGAAGTAGATACCGTATTGTAAAACATTAAATTATAGCTTTTATATAGCGCTACTTTCATGCTTATAGCATGCTCAGAGCGCTATGGTCCAATCTCGTGTGTGAACCAGTGGAGGGAGGGGGTATCTGGGAGATGGTTTTCCGTGCTGTCTTTAGGCGCTCAGTAAACCCAACTCTGCTCGAGGTCGGGTGTCGAACCTCGAGCCCCCTTCTAGGTAGCCAAGCCTCTCAACCACGCTTCCCACAGCTATGATCCAATCTCGTGTGTGGACCAGTGGGGGGGGGGGGGGGGCTATCTGGGAGAATCTTTTCCGTGCTGTCTTTAGTCCCTCAGTAAACCCAACTCTGCTCGAGTCGGGTGTCCAACCTCGAGCCTATTCACAGGTAGTCAAGCCAAGCCGCTTGATGGCTGTCTGACTTCGACAGATTACTCTGTAGATGTTTGGGTTTCCTGTACGGGTGTATTAGATGCGTTTCAATGACTAAGAAACAAGGCATAGACGTGTAACAAGAGCTAAGTCCTGACCGTTATAGACTTGAATGAAGTTTAATACCGAAAAGGCCACAGTCGAGTCTCTGTCTGTAATACGAAGTTATTCCCTTGAAGTCCAAACTAACCCACTAAACCTTGATGTCACTAACTGTCGAGTCTAAAGTCCGTCAACTATTGTGCGTCTCTTTACTAACTTAAATATATAGAGTTCTTCCATCGTGGTTCGATGATGACCACTTTTGTCATCCAGGGGGCTAAGGGCTTTGCACCGGGGTTTAGTGCCTCCTCATGTGGCTGGTGAGACCTATGTGAGCCCGGAATGTTCGGCTGTACACTGGGCAGGTTATTCCAGTGAAGACATGACTGTGTTGTTGTCTATACAGACTATTATCAAATTGACGTGTTAAAACATTGAAAGACCCTAGCGCTGTTTTTTTTTTATTTTATTCTGTTTTATTATTTTTATATAAAAACCTATTGTCCTGCTGTTGTCCATGGTAAAAAGTTCTATTCAACCGATTAGTTTGTTTTATGTGTGTAGGCCTATTTGTTATCAGTTACATCTCTTGTTTTTTTTATTTCATACAAACCGAAAGGGAAAGCACTGTGGAAAACTTCGGATTATGAGAAGATAAAATATTGCATAGAGTCACTTCTTATCTCCCTTACTACGTGTGGATTTGTAGATAGTTAAAGTTTAACACCGTGATAGTAAGACGTTATCATATGCACAGACCTATTTATATATAAATATATGTGACAAGAGAGACAGACACAACATTGAGAGAGAGAGAGAGAGAGAGAGAGAGAGAGAGAGAGACAGAAAGAATTTTTTTTTACACATTTTAACAAAAGTATTTTATGGACCATATACTGTAGTAGTCGTTCAGGTTAAACACGCCACTTATTTTAGCAAGTGCATATAAATCTATATGTATTACAATGGAAATGTCTTTTTTTTAATATTAACATGACGGACAGACTGACTGACAGACAAAACGCACAAAATATGCGGCTTTAATCCTGATATATATATAGATATATATTCTGAAGATTAAGGTGAGTGCAGTGTCACACATGCCAACGTAAACCCAGCTGCGATCTGCATATTCTTCCGCATTTCGTTCAGACAAAGCCGTTGTCCGCCGGCGGTCTATTTAAATTTTCTTTATGTCTGCGCCTGTCTTCAGTAAGGTGTGTCCCACAGCCTTTGTGGGTGCTCTTTGTCTCATTTATAGGGCCATTAGCTGCCAGCTACATTCCTCAATTCCGGTGAGGGCAAAATGGCGCCTTAATTTTTAAAGCGTAGGGGGCACCTCTTACGGCTTCCTCCTTTAGCTCCCCAAAAAGGATCGCCTCTAGCACGCGGTCGTCTCCCATGTGGGATGTGTGTCCGACCCAGCGCAGCTGTCGAATGGAAATTAGTGCTTATTTACCGTCAGCACTAGCCTCCTCCAGCAGAACATAGCTATTTGTAATGTAGTCTTGCCAGTTGTATGATCATTGTGGTGGTCGGTGTTTATATCTAGTTATCTTATTTAAAACATGAGCAGAAGTTTCATCTTTCTTTCACTGGACACGGAAACACTCTTTTCCAACACGAACTGCGGGAATCTAATCGGATTGGTTATCTGTTTAGGGTCGTAAGGTTATATACACTTGTCTTTCTTTCATTTCTTGAAGATTATCTCAATATGGTGCTTCTACTAGTGTGGTAGCATCACGCTGTATTATAGAGTGACTTGTGAACTCTTGTAAGGAACCTTAAATAATCAGTTTATTTTCTTATATTAATTTTTTGTGTAAAACTTAACACCTTGCCCACTTCCGACACCTAAATTTATGCATTTTAAATACCAGAACCAAAGTCAACTTTCCAATCCTGCAAACCCAAACAGTAATTATTTCAGACCGTCGACTACTTTAAAACTTAACACCTTGCCCACTTCTGACACCTAAATTTATGCATTTTAGATACGAGAACCAAAGTCAACTTTCCAATCCTGCAAACCCAAACGGTAATTATTTCAGACCATCGACTACAACAACTACGGCTACAACACTTTGTATTAATTACGTCCAGACGTAAGTGGAACCTGGTGATACGCCCAATCACAGATACGCCTTCATCGCAAAGATAGCACACAAAATGGCCGACGCCTCCGAGCGTTAAAGATAAAGCCCAAGATTAACTTAACTGCAACTGTATGCGTCTGCTTGAGGATTGACACTGCGCATGCTCAGATCGCCGTACTTCCTGTTTCACAAGTTGCCGGTGAGCACTACTACCTAGAATACCCGATTGTGGCCTGTCTTTCCCCCTCAAGTTAGTTCTTTTTTTTTTTGTTGTTGTTTTTTCAACTTGAGATAAAATGTGGATAAATCTCCAAGTCATGGAAAACATTTGCTGAAAATGTTATCCAGGAATGTGAACAATTTAAAAACAACATGCACAAAAAAAAAAAAAATTAAAGATACCATTTAGAATTACATAATACTTTCAAATTAGACTTGAGTGGCCAAGTTGCTATGAAAGTTTAAATTTAAGTGGTCCCAAACCAAATTCACATCTAAATCCTGCTGCTAGTGCTCCTTAGGGCCCAATCTAGGGTTCTATAGCCCACACTACAGACTACTTCATCGGAGAAAATATCGAGGGAGAAATAGCGTTAACAATTATTTAATAGGACTAAACACAACAAATTTAGCCATAGTGAGTTGATATGTTTGTTTGTAAAATGTTTTACATGTTTCGGATGTTCCTTCAGAGTTGAAGATAATTACTTCCTAGTCCAGACCTCCCGCAGGACGACGGGGGATGGGAGCGGGCAGGGTTTGAACCCGGGACCATCGATAAATCTGAACGACAGTCCAGCGTGCAAACCGCACGACCAGGCAGCCATATAAACTTTGTACAAATTAAATCAAATTACTACCAGTAGCTAATATACATGTGATCATGATAATACAAGAAAAAAAAATATAAAAGGGAGATAACTCTACAAAGCTTTTTCAACATTTTAAATTGGACTTTTTACTACCAAATAATAAAACTTCATGCTAAATCTTTTAGGGGCGTATCTACGAGAAGTTTGCAGTAAGTGAAACGTAAACTTTGGCTGTTTGTTTTAAAGATCTATTAACTTCATTAACCAATGCTCAAGGTTACCAATTAGTCGAGTCTAAACTAGTCAAGAATGGCAACCAATGTCCAGAAGAGTTCTAAGTATAAAAGTCTACTCCTGAATACTTAACGCTTTTTTTTTTACTGCTGGCAATGTTTACTTTGACTTACGATGTCTGAGAGACGTCACGTGACATAAGTCACGTGTTAGGTTCTCTGTTAGGGAAAGCTTTTGGCATTTATACTGCTAACCAGCACCACAATGAAATACAAATTAAAGTCATTTTTTAGGACGGTTTTTTAATTAGATACCACTATCCGCATATTATAATGATTTTCGGTCCAGAGGATAGAGGGCGTATAATGTTAATACTTCTACTTTTAAAAAATATGTTCTTTCAAACAATATCATTTTCGTATTTATTTTTATAGGATTTATTAAATGGAAAATGTTAATATTTCAAATGTAAGACATTTTTATGTGCTTATTTTAATTTAAGGAGACGCGTTTGATGAGCGGTAAGGCGCTTTGGGCGCCACCCAGCTTTAATGGGTACCTCACACTAGTTTGGGATTGTAAAATCCAGGATTTTTAGGACGCTCCTGAGTCCACCCAGCTCTAGTGGGTACCTGATATTAGTTGGGCAAAGTAAAGGTATTCGGTTGTTGTGATGGCCACATGACGCACTCGTTAACCGTGGGCCACAGAAACAGATGATCTTTACATCATTTGCCCTATAGATTGGTAGGTTTGAAACGGAAACTTTACTTTTTTATGTAACAGAGTGTGTTGGGTTAAAGTAAGGAATATATATCCGCATTAATCCACAATTGCTACTAAATACACAAGCAAGCAATAGTGTAACGTAAAAACAGGGGAGTTCTTTTGAAGAATTATCTTTCATTTAAAAGACATCCAAAACCTCTTATTCAGTACTGTTATGTCTGTACAGACACTCGCATGTGGCCTGTGCACTGGTCACATAATTCTACAACTTAGTGCACTGGTCACATAACTCTACAATTTAGTGCACTGGTCGCATAACTTAACAACTTAGTGCACTAGTCACATAACTCTATAACTTAATGCACTGGTCACATAACTCTACAACTTAGTGCACTGGTCACATAACTCTACAACTTAGTGCACTGGTCACATAACTCTATAACTTAATGCACTGGTCACATAACTCTACAACTTAGTGCACTGGTCACATAACTCTACAACTTAGTGCACTGGTCACATAACTCTATAACTTAATGCACTGGTCACCTTTAGTACATAAAAAAAAATAACGGTGACCAATGCACTAACTTTGTAAATGTTTTTACCATGACAATTAGCATGACTAACTTGTTAAATATTCAGGACTTGTGTGGCTTAGATACTGTACTAAACATTCTTCATCAAGTGTCGCCACTCCGTACGTTGTCCGATAATAATGAATCCTCGCTCTTTTCTTGTGTGTGTGTGTGTTGAAACAAAGAAACATAAGTTGATTCGCACGTGCCGAAGTTTACACAAAAGTGACAAAGTTATGCTTCAAATGTTTTCTGTTAACAATTAAAAACAAAACACAGTTATCCGCTTGGTGTTTTCAGAATTATCTGGCCAAGTTTGTTAAAAACAGAATGTGGCGGTTAGTTGCCTGCTATTGTGTCCAGAGGCAGATCTAGAATAGTTGCTAAATCGTTGTTTTTTTAAAATAGTAAACAAGTAAAATTTGTAAAAAAAATACTTGTAAAACAAAAAGCTTATCTAGGGAGAAGAACTTCGCACTTGCAAGTATATCTCTCAATAATGTCGATGTTATTTCCCTTATTCGATATCAAACAAAATGATTAATATTAAATAATTATTTGACTATTGATTAATTTTTAAAATTGATTCCTGTTTTGTTAAGTACAATAAATAATTGATGTCAATTTTAACTTGATCTGAGAGTGGGTGTAGGAGAAAAATTAAGAGACCAAACCCTACATGTTTAGCCATATCTGTTAATATTTCTCACCTTATCATTCTTAAATATTCTTATCTTATCTATTACATACTGAACTTGTCATAATCAAAACTACATCATTAACAGTTCAAGAGCTTTTTAAAAATTGATTTTTTATATAATCCAAAGAAAATTTTTGATATGTTTATATTTGTTTTAGATATAACCGTGTGTTTGTCAAAAGAGTTGAGCCAAAGGCTCTTCGAACTCTAGGCGTGTAAGCCTACTTGAACAAACCGTTCTGTCTGGAAGAAGTCCAAGTGAATGTCTATGTAAAACATTGCAATTTCCGATATATCCGGCACTCCGGGAGCATGGACTAAAATACATGGCCGAAGGCCGAGCACATTTTCCTATGTTGTACCAAGCTAACCGTGCAGGACTCGCCATTTGTGCAACGGTCCCTTTAGTAACGGCGCATGGATTATCGACAGGGATGTGGAAGCTCTCTTTCAACTCCGCACTGTGCAATGGGAAAGCTCTCGCATTCCCTTGGACACTCCCACAGGAGTTTTGTTATGCTATTCATTTAGCCTATTCACTTCCTCGAGTAATCGTTTCCACCCGGGTGCCACGTTGAGGCAGAATAGCGTACCCAGGATAGACATAACCTACATATTCACTGAAGCGGTTAAATGATCAACCTGAGATATGGATGATAGGGTTTTTCGTTTTTCTTAAATAAAAGTAATCTACACAATTCCAGGGCAATAAATTAAAAACTGGATGACCAACAGTTGTTCTGATCCAAGGAGCTAACTCCCTCCCGAGCACCAATGAGTCTCGCTAGATCCTTCACAATGTAATTATAGTCAAAACAATGTATCAGTCGATAAAAACCAATTAGTTTTTCTGTATACACGACTCAATGTCCACAGGTCCCTTTGTTTTACTGCCCAGAAGCCTTTTTGTTGTACTCTCAATATGTCCACTGTTCACAAGGCCGCATGTTCTTCTCCGCAGAAGCCTATTTTGTTGTACTTTAAATAAGCCTGAGGTGCAGTGATAAAGTGGTTAAGCGCTTGGCTTAGGAACATAGCTAAAGGGGTACCGGGTTAGAATCCTTCTGAAGACTGGGATTTTTAGTTTCGTGATCATGACCTCCGTGACGAAGGTGCCGCTCTGAGTCGGCCCCAGCTCTAATGGGAACTTGACCATAGTTGGGGAAAATTAAAGACGGTTGGTCGCTGTGCTGACGACATGATCCTTCTAACCGTGACCTTTACATCATATGTCCTATACATCGTAGATCTCAAAGGGAAACTTATATATATTTATAAATGCCTCTTTTTTGTATAATCAAACCCTAAGCAATTATCGTCTTTTAAAACATCTCTTGACGTTTTAAACATCAGAGTACATTCATTCCTTTCCTTCTTACAATTAATTACATATTATATTCATATATTCAAGGAAACATGCTGGAATAGTCAGGTCTATTTTTATTGTATGGGTATACGCCTATACACAATACATATGTATCTTTCCGTATATCATTGTGCATTTATCAATCCCATCAGCACTTCGCATGTCACCACGCCCCAATGTAAGATAAATACTCCGACACTTCGGCGAGAGATAAGATTTATATCGGAAGTTGAACATTTCCCCCAGAAGTCTGCCTGCTACAAGCTTTCTCTGCACCGTCTCGCCGAAATGTAGCGAATCGAAATCTTTTCTCGCTCTGCAGCCCGAGGGTCGTGATCTTTGTCCGCCCTCTATCCTTGACACCCCCAGCGCCCCATCTGGTATGGCACAAAAAAACAAAAACAGAAGGCGTCTCCCTTGGGGATATTTACTCTCAGCTTTTGGAGTAGCTACGGACGTCTCTTTTGTCTGTAGCCTTGATATGACCTCAAGTTACTTACACGGCAGACCTCTGAACTAGGTATGGAGCTCAAAATGTTAGACTCTAGGTAATGTCCATATGAGATACTAGACCAGCGGTCCTCATATTGTGACTAAGCAATATCTATTAAAGATTTTCATTTAAGGCGGGAAAAGTATAAATAGCTCGATCCTTTGGTGTATCCGGTGAAATAAAGTAAAATCCCCCCTTTCTGATCTTGCGGTCTTTAGGGCAGATGATGTATAGGTCATCTGTTTGTTTGGCCTACGGTTAACGAGGGTGTCATGTGGCTAGCACAATGACCAACCGCCTTTACTTTTCCCCAACTAATGTCAGGTATGGGTGGACTCAAAGGCGCCACAAAGATCCCGAAATTAAAAATCCCAGTCTTCACCAGGACTAGAACCCGGGACCCAAGGTTCAGAAGCCAAGCACTTTATCGTTCAGCTACTGCAACTCCGGATTTTAAAAGGTATATGATAATTTATTAGCACTTTTAGCACAACACAATGACGTTAGCACTTTTAGCACAACATAATGACGTTAGCACTTTTAGCACCACAGAATGACGTTAGCACTTTTAGCACCAAAGAATGACGTTAGCACTTTTAGCACCACAGAATGACGTTAGCAATTTTAGCACCACAGAATGACGTCAGCTAAGCTTTTTTGATTTGTAGAACAATATTATTTCAACATATAGAAATTATTAGAAATTTACTGTATGAATTCAAAAATATTTAAATTAAATGGACAACTAACTAGATGTAACAAAGTGGATTGGATACCAAAGATCAACTGTCACGCATGGCTAAAATTGGGGCTGAATTTTCGTTTTCATGTAGTTGGCAACAGCTGAATTTAGCGTCCTTGACCTTGTTTTGTTTGTCGTGAACATTTAAAATAGTGCAAAGATGTTTTTCTTTGTTTTAGTTGTATCTAGTCCATAATCAATTGGAAAATGTAATTTTTTTCTTTGATTTGAAAAATCAAAAACAATCCAATGTATCAGACTACAGACCTATATATGATATATTATACATACACACACACACATATATATATATATAGGCTAGTATACATTTAAATGCGCTTAGTCACAAATAATTATTACAATAGGTTCGCACAAATTAATGAATTCATTCATATAAATACTTTCATAAAGTACAGCTAAGAATTTGCCATCATTTGGAGCCACTGCATTTTGCGTAATATTTAATATTTAATGTAAAATAAACACTCATTTGCCCCCCCCCCCCACCCCTCCCCTCAAGTGGGTATTTTCAATTTCTTCCCCCCCCTCCTCCGCCACCTTAGCTAGGCCTCAGATAAAGTACATTCAAATAAATATATATATGCTCATTCGTTCATGCCAATAATAAACACCACAGTGAATGTAAAGAACTCTTAAGAGTTGTAAAGTTTGATTATTTTTTCAGAGTATTGTATTCGAAACAAAAGTCTCCTTTCACGTGAAAGTTCTTTTAAATAAATCGGTTTAATTGTGAAGTCTCTATTCGTTTTTATAATTGTAGTATTAAGGTAATTGTATTATAATAAATAATGTGTACAAAATATATAAACACTTTATGAAGTGCTAGAGTTTTGTTTTGTTTTATTGACAGCCAACTTTTTAATTTGTCCAAGAGTGTGATTGATTTAAATAAAGTTCGAGGGTCACAAAGTGAGAACCGTTCCATCACGTGTGTCCACGTGATACGAAAAGTCCAGCAGGCAACCATCAAAAACAAAATAAGTCAGCAGACGAAGGATTTATTTATTGACCTCTGGCTGTAAACAACCGGGGACTCTAAGAGCAGAAGTGAAATAGCTGGGAGGTTAGAGACGTCATGTCACGTGGTCTTTTAAAACCTCTTTGTTTTAGTGTTTCTGTCATTCCAACCATGTCTCTCTCTCTCTCTCTCTCTCTCTCTCTCTGTGTCTCTCTCGCTCTTTATCTGTCTCTCTCTTTCTCTGTCTCTCTTTCTGTTTCTCTCTTTCTCTGTAGCTCTCTAGGACTCTCTCATTAAGCCTCTCTCTCTCTTTTTTTCGATCTTTGTCTCTTTTGCTCTTTTTCTGTCTTTTTCTCTGTCTCTTTTTCTCTGTATCTCTCTCTCTCTTTGCCACTCACTGTATTACTGTTTCTTTCTCTCTATCTTTCTCTCTCTTTGTCTCTCTCAATGTCTACCTCTTTGGCTCCGTCTCTTTCTCTCTATCTCTGTTCTTCCTCTCTCTCTCTCTCTCGCTTGCTTTACTTCTCAACTCTCAGATAACATTACAAAACCTAAGATTTATTTGTCCACTGACGGATTATTTTTTTTAACTCCAATGAATTTTTCTTGACCACTCCCGACTTTAACGAACTACTTTCATTAACAATATCCCTACACTAACACAATCACGTGACATTTATCGTCACCCTCTCTCTCTCTCTTTTATTGCTCTATACGTTTCACACCCCCGCCCCATCCAGCATTTTATCTCGGCTCACTTCCATCAACACGCCCCTGGAATGTCTCCAACATAAATGTCAGTCTGACATTACACCACGTGACATTTATAATTGTCTAATTTAACACTAATTGTTATCTCGCGCTCACTAAATCACACCACTTTTGTTAACCCCGCCCCCTTCTGTGCTTCATCCTTAGGTAAACTATGGTGCCGCCTATGTTGAAACTCTCTCATGAATACCAACGACTCAACTGTCAACACAAAACGAAAAGTCAAGAAAGTTCTACTTTAAATAGAATTAGCTTATTAGTATCATTTTATCATTACTTTAAATAATTAAGAACTGCCCATACCACCGTATTTTCTCGCATATAACCCGCACACACATAGTCCATAGTTTCCGTTATACTATGTTTATGAGTAAAATAAAGTATGTATACCCCTCACTTTTGTATACCCCACACAGTTACCGCCGTTTGAAAAACCCGCGGGTATTATACGCGAAAATACGGTGTTTTTTATTAGCAGCGCGGGTGATCAGTCCAAGAAAACAGCTGACCTGTCAAGGGAGACCTACTCCCTTGCTAATCTATTCTATGTAATAATTAAATAATGCTAATGTCTTTGATTCCGAAGATTAAGGATGGATGCATTGTTTCACATAACTACGCAAACCAAGTTGTGACCTGCATATTAGTCCACATCTGATGCAGACAAAGCCGTTGTCTGCCAGGAGTGTATTTTATCATTAAATATACACTTTGAATAAAGTGTTTTTTTTAGCCCGGTTATCCCTTCAAAGGTCCAGTTTTCAATTGGTCAAACGGGTCATTTGGCATATGTGTGAATGATCTAAAGGAAGTACAGAAAAACGTGAGAAAACTGGAGGTCAGCTTATTGTTAGAGATTTAGAAAATTAATAGATAAATTACGCGATATCAAAGACGCTAAATTAAAACAAAAAAAAGCCCCTGATACCAACTAGATTTCTCAACTCTAATTAATTAAAGCTATTTTTTTTGCTTATTAATTTTAAATACTTTGAGTTGCCGTATTTGATAATAACGCCACAAACAGAAGAGTAAAAAACAATGATCATATATTTTTTTCAATATAATCAGCTAACATCTACTATATACTGAAATTATGTCTAAGAAAACAAAAAAAAACTATTTACAAAACCATCATAGCACCAGTTGTTATTTATGCAATTGAAACTTGGATGCTGACAAGAACAACTGAAAATCCGCTAGATACTTGGGAGAGGAAAATCCTCAGAAAACAATTATGGTGCCATACATGAGGAAACCGGATTGTGGATACCAGCTACATGAAAGCCCCTCTGGAGTGACAGAAACAAAAAGGAACATATTACGTTGGGGGCAGGTCACCTCGAGAAAAAAAAGGATGACAGAGAGCAGAGGAGCAAAGTTTGTTCACCGGCAAAAAATAAAAGTCAGACGTCCTAAAGGCAGACCACGAGCTTTGTGGCTTGAGGCAGATCTAGAAGTCCGGGCATGGAGATGTAAATCCCTGGATAGATCAGGATGGAAAGATGTGCTAGGGCAGGTCAGTGCCCTCCATGGACATTAGTATCACTTGGATGGATGGATACTATTATTACTATATCCTGTACAATACAAATCGAGCTATTTATGATTGTCAGCTCTATATGAACGTATTGATGACACGTATTGATGACACGTATTGATGACACGTATGTCCAACTAAAAGACTTGTGAAGGGTGAATACAGAAATCAAGATACAAAGTTTAGCCATAAAATCTTTTACCATATCTAGACTAGTTTAACTCTTAATCTCCGTAATTATTTTTTCATGTCCTGACTGAATTGTTCATTTTTCACATTTGTACATTCTACCCTGTTATGATCAAACATCAATAACATTTGTGTTTGTAATCAGAAAACATTACTTTTCGCATAGAATTAAATGAGAATGCATGCTCTTTTTATATATAACAAATAGTTTAGAAAACCAAAAATTAATTTAATTTAATGGGGTCAAATCAATGATGGTATCGTTAAGAGAGAAAGAGTTAAACAATTGCCTTGGTTGAAACACTTTTTTCATACGATTTACATTTTTTGACCAAACTGGTCGATGCCATGTAGGCCTTCCTAATAAATAGTTCTATTTCAGTCGGCCGGTACTTCACTGACCAGATAACTCGCCCAGGTTCACCCAGTGCGACAACCGGGTCGTGTCTTTATCCTAGCATCGCACGCGCGCGCGCACAAACATAAACAGAAAAACAAAACGGAAAGGCCACTCGTCATGTTTGCTACCCGGCATTTATTTTAAGAAACCATGTTGTTGTCCCCCCTTTCGCACCAGATTACGTCCCCTTGTTCTCAGCAGAAGACCTGATACCGAGATAACGTGCCATGGCAACGTAATTTCAGATGAGAGTTTGGGTTGGCATTCGTTGACAGGGTGAGCGGGCTGCCGTATACACATACATATATGTGTGTGTGTGAGAGAGAGAGAGAGAGAGAGAACGAGAAAGAGAGAGAGAGAGAAAGAGAAAGAGAGAGAGAGAAAGAGAGAGAAAAAGAAAAAGAAAGAGAGAGATACATGTATACATTGAAACAATCACACGACTAAGTGGCACAGATATAATTATATTAAATGTAAATTTCAACAATTTCGTTGGGGAATCAAAGGTCCGTCAGTGACTGAAGATCATTACTGTCTGTGGTCGAATGTTTACGAGGATATAATATGATCAGCACAAATGACCCCAAATTTTGAGCTTACTGTCTGTTGGCGACAGGGTCCTTTTAAAGCCGGGTGCTTATAAGACTCCATAAAAACCCAAATCCCAAATCTTCGAATCTGCAGACGAACTTCGAACCATTCGGCCTTCCTTTCATAGTGCGCAGCGTTTCTTAAACAGTAGAGCTTACAGTTTAACCTCCCCCCCCCCTCCCGACAACCTACCTGGATAAATGGAGAGAGGCAATACAATTTATTTTTTCTCCGGGGGTGGGAGTGGCAATTTTAAAAAGTTGAGAAACACTGGTCTACACACTCAAGCTACTAATAACTAACATCACATAGTGACAGATTAACACACTATAAAACATTGACATAATCACAGACATAAACAGGTAGGCTACTCAATACGCAAACAATAACACACTTAAAGGCATATACGAACATTATCACAAACACACAGGTAGAAAGAACTGTCTTTGAAGTAATGTGCAATAAATGAACTACGCCTTACTACGGTATTTGAATTAGAAATGTGCGCTTAACAAGAGGAATACGGTATGTACATTGACAAATATTTTTACAAATGTGAGCAGGACAGGGTGGCGCTACTGAGTGAGACCTTTTTGTTACTTGCTGCTCAACATTTATTCATTTCTAACAGTAGGCAGGTGGTAGCTCTACTGGGTGGGCCCAATCTGTGCACCTCGGTCTGCGACCAAGGGGCTAGAGTCGCCTAAGCAACCAGACAGCACAATCAAACTAAACTAAACTAAACTAGCTAACTAAAAATAAAATAACAAACTGAAATTATAAAAGGAACTTATATATACTTTATTTACATGAAACCAAAACAACAGTAATAAAACTAAATATACACACTACTAAACGATTGATCAACCCTACCGAACTGAACCTAACAAATAAAGCAGCTATTTGGCAAAACTACAACAGTAAGCTACTTGCAGCAACAATAATTACTACGGCAGCTATGGGGCAACAGCTATAGGGCAACAGTAATAACAGCGGCAGACAGTTAGGCAGTAATAACTGCGGCAGACAGGCAGGAATTATAGCCTGCAATTACAAATACATAAAACATAAGACATAATTATTCATAATATAACAAAATAATAATGAACTAGATCTAGTCTAGCACATACACATACCTAAATGCATGAGGTAAATACTATTACCTTCATTTAGCTAATAAAAAGCCATACATTATTATTATTATGATACCTACTTAAAAGCTTAAGCCACAACACAGGCTGGGCAAGATAATAATAAACATAAATCTAAATTTGGCTTCCTGGTCGTGCGGTTTGCACGTTGGACTGTCATTCAGATTTATCGATGGTCCCGGGTTCAAACCCTGCCCGCTCCCATCCCCCGTCGTCCTGCGGGAGGTTTGGACTAGGAAGTAATTATCTTCAACTCTGAAGGAACATCCGAAACATGTAAAACATTTTACAAACAAACAAACAAAGCCGCCATCATAGAGCGTTGAGTAGGACGCAGCCATCTTCTACATTAAAAATTAAAATCGGCAACATGCCAACTTGTTAGAACCGTTATCCTAGAAATATTATAATATTAATAAAAATACTTTTAGAAGACATAAAATAATAAAATATTTACAAATAGACAAACAATAGAAAAACAATAAGGGGATCATTAAGGATGGCTAAAAGGGGGTGAAGCTACCCAACTCTACGGAACTTCCGGTTCCATCAGAGGTAATCATGGCTAATTAACTAGCCAGTGATGCCACTACACTAATCAGTCTGCATCCAAATACGAACTAAAGAAAGTAAAAATAAAAACATTTTTCAACTTACAGGCGGTCCCAGCTGAAATTCTATTCTACACTCATATGGGGGCTCTATACCGTTTACAGACCTGCACATAAACTGATATTAAAAAATAGAAACCAATCCAACGCTAATGCCAAAGACAAAAATAAGCAGAACTAACCAGGGACAAAAAATAGGAAATAACATCCACAGCTCTAAGGCTAGTTAACTATTTTAAAAACTACTTTTCCTCTACGAGTAAAACACAAATAACAGAAAAAGACTAAAACTAGCAGAAAGTTATAAATAGCGGAAACTACAAAATACTTAGCACTTAACTATAAAAATTAAAAAGGACACTAAATTACAAACATCATAGCCCTGGCCTATATAAATAATATAAATTAGATAAAATTAGGTCAAAAATTAGATCTAGGAGCTCCAGCTCACACAAAGCTTACATAAACTCAGTCTGTCTGTTTCGTAAAAATTTTGAACACGTTATTTCTCCCACGCCCATTCTCGGATTATATTACAACTTGCATAATTATTCATTGGCGAAGACAATACGTCAATAAAAAACAAATGAACCAATTAGTCAATTAATTACTGTTACGGAAAAGAGACAAAGAGCTGTCTGAACGCCTGTATTTCGTAAGATAAGATAAGGTAATTTTTTGTTGTTGTTTGGTTGATACTAAAAGGGAAATCATTCAGTAAGTACGTAGGGTTTTGTTTCCTTGGCTAATTGTACATGTTATTTCTTCCAGACCCATTCTCGGATCAAGAAGAACTATTTTATTTTGTACCTAACAAACTATGAGCCGATAAAAAAATAACCAATTAGTCAAATAATGATTGGTAATTTTTAGTTGGATATCGAAAATGGGAAATAACTTCTACATTATTGAGGTATAGGTGTAGAGTTCTTTTTTTAAAATATAAATCCATTCGCTTGTAATTACTCTCTTGCACTAGGTATCAGGATTGCTTAAAGGGAAACAACTTTTAAAAAAAAATTACGAGGTGGCAGGTCTCAAGCAATACTGTCCCCTGAATGATAACAAAGGTGGCTGCTGGTCGTGCAGTATGCTCGCTAAACTGTCGTTCTATCGCTTAGATCAGGGCTGGCCACCCAACCTTCGTCTTCCGTACGCCAATTTTGTTCACTTCTGATTCAGATGCGCAACTCCAAATTGTACAAGCTGCAGTCCTTTAAAGAAAAGTAATTAGTTTATATTTGTACATATCAGTGTGTAGTGGAGGAAGTGATTTACCAGACAAAAAAAAAAAAGATGCTTACTAAGTCTGGTTTTTTTTAAACATTACACTGTTATCAGTTTGAAATATAAACAATGTCCCATACAGGCCAAACTATGTAACTAGCTTTAGCAAGACGTATGACTTTCCTTTTGCTTTTACCAAATCTGTAATATTAAAGACAGACATAATATATCAGAAGAGGACAATCAAAATTGCATTTCCGGTAACTCTACCAGGCATTGGCAGACGCGAGCAAAGCTACACTGCCTCATCGTGTGGCGTTCGTGTGGAAACGAGGAAGTGGTTAGACTAAATGGGTAGCAACACAAGAGTCCCGTGGGGATGCGAGAGTCCACCCATTGCACGGCGCGGAGTTGTAAGAGAGTCCCCACAAACCTGTCACAAATCCATGCACCATTCCTCAAGGGACCGTTGCATAAATATCGAGTCCCCCACGATTAGCTTGGTATAACGAAGGAAAATGGCGGAGGCTCCCGGTGACCTCGGCCTTCGGCCGTGTTCAGCCAAGCATGAGTCCGGGGCCAAAGGCATTTGAAACAGCAATGCTTTACATAGGCATTGACTCGGGTCTCTCTCAAACAGAACTGTGTTCACACAGGTTTTTTTTTTTTTTTTTACTGTTTGGCGTCCAAACAGGTTTTTTTTTTTTCAAACTTTGAGCTCGAAGAGCCTTCAACTCAGCTCTTGGAAGACCAACAAGGCATTGACAGATCTAGTTTATTTAAATCAGATTGATGATTTCCTAGACATGGCTTTGCTTCCTTATACATGTCTTGTTTTTTTCATATAGTGACTCAAGGGCAATAGTTTCTTGAAAAATGTAGAAATTAGAAAGCAACTTCCTAACACCAAAAGTATTGTTTGAAAGTCTCTCCGCAAGGCTATGATACATCTAATTTACATACGAGACCATTCCAAAAATTTAATTAACGGTATTAGATTTATCTAGAATTCTCTTTTTTTCTCACTATATATATATAAACATCCGGAACAATCTATTATAGATGCTTAAAACTATTGCAAATTTTCAATAGTTTTTAGTTATTTTTTAAAATTACTTTTGACCATCAAAATGAACTCACGTCTTTAATATTCCTTTAATATTCCTTGCGAATAAGCGGACCCGACAGGGATCCGACTCCGACGGGGGCCGCCTCTGAGTTTGTGTGATAACACAAACTCTCTTATTATTCTTGTTTATTTTTTTTTTTAATTCAGCTATTATCATTTTTGCGAACTGGTAAGTTCTTTCCTGATTTTTCTTCTGGGTGAAATGCGCCACTTATGATTGTGCAATGCGCCACTTTTGGCGCACGCGTCATAGTTTAGATGGTCTCCGGTTCTTACCCTGCCCGCTGCGATTCCCCGTCGTCCAGCGGGAAGTTCGGACTAGGAAGTAGATTATCTTTAACTTTGAAGGCACATCAGAAACATGTCAAACAAACATAAAAAGATTCTTTCTTCATAGTAATATTCCGGAATATGGACTTTCACGTTTTTCTCTTTAGAATATTCTGGGTCTCCAAGATGTTTGTGACTTGTTCACCTGTCCTCTCCCCTTCTGCTGACATGTTTCTAACACTTAAACACACACTCAGACTCAGGAGCATTTTTGACAAGCAACACTACGTTTATGAGGCGCGGTGGCTGAGTGGTAAAGCGCTTGGCTTCCGAACCGGGGACCGGGGTTCGAATCCTGGTGAAGACTGGGATTTTTAATTTCGGGATCTTCGGGCGCCTCTAAGTCCACCCAGCTTTAATGGGTACCTGACATCAGTTAGGGAAAAGTAAAGGCGGTTGGTCGTTGTGCTGGCCACATGACACCCTTGTTAACCGTAGGCCACAAAAACAGATGAACTTAACATCATCTGCCCTATTGACCACAAGGTCTGAAAGGGGAACTTCTTTAAATACGTTTATAATAGTGATGAACGAACACAGACGCATACATTCAAACACACACACACACTTTAACATATAACGTTACTCTTTCGTCACACGCTCACAACCACATACTAGGCATTGCTAGTGTTCACCCAAACGACCGCGCAGAGACGGCAACCGTGTTGACATGACGCTATCACTTTCTTGGTAGCTACTGTAGTAAACATTTGCAGTGATGTAATCTGACTTACAGAATACTCGATCAGACGACGAAGCTTGGTTACCAACGGTATGTTAATTGTGTTGATGTTTTCAAGCACATCTATTGGTTACATCTTGTCACGTGGTCACCTACACTTGAATACGCAACCTTTGATCACAATGGCTGATTGTTAGGAGAAGAAAGAAAAAAAAAACAAGGAGAGTTTTGTGTTTCGCGAACTCAGAGGCGGCCCCAAATGTGCCCGCCTAGAGTTCTCGTTAAATAACATGAACCACTGTCAAATTAATCTCACAAGATTATTTTTTTTAAATTGTATGATTATGAAGGACTACCCCGTAATACTCGGCATCCTATCTCGCCACGGCAAGGAAGAGCCAGACAAGGAGTTGGTACAATGTAAAGCATGTGATTGGAGGGCTTTCACACAGAGGGTTTCACAAATACCCTATTTCTCATTGCTGTTCTCTGGAAAAAAATCCTTCTCTTTTATTAAGATCTAATAGGCAGTATACACGGTCACTTCCTCTGTTTGTTAAGAAATGAGTGTCAAAAGATAGGCTTCGATATTTTCAGCATGAATTAAAGAAATTACTAACTTTAAATAACCAATATATTGCACCTTCATAAAATTTCGTATTTATAAAATAAATTTAATCGATGCACGAGATCCTGCTTGTCTACTTTTGAAAAGATCCGGCGTCAACATATGATTATCGAGTTTTAGACAAATAGCTGGCAGGCAACATTTGGTGAGTTTTCCCGCCCTCAACAAAGGTACTAATAATGGAAACATCTATAACTAAACAAGGTTGCAAAGACAGTTTGTGTGAAAACACAATCTCAAAATCGGCAGGTTTCAATATTTTTAGAATGAATATCAGAATGAAATAATAGAAAAGAATGTAGAAAGAAAGTTGGCAGATCCAACAGATCAAGAGATAAGTGAAAGAGAAGATGAAATTAGATGTGAACCTGGCCTAACTGATGTCATATAATGATGATCTAATTGATCTCATTGTTTTTTAAAGGCTCAATCTGTTATTCAAAGCCTCAAGAGAAAAAAAAACCATTTCTGAAACAAAAATATAAAAAAAATTCCTTTTATTAGCTGTCCTATAGTCGAAGCACTACCCTGCAGGTCACGTCATAATATAAAAAACAACTTATTAATTGCTGTTTTAAATTATGCTCCACATATCAAATAGATTTTTTCTCTTTAAAAAAAAAATTAATCATTTTTTTGTAAATGTAGTTGTTAGTATGACATAACTTATTTAATTTAGCAATACATTTGTAAAAAAAAAAGTGACCAAAAAAATCAAAAACTATTTACATAAATGTGTTAAAATACGATAAATGGCCATCTTTCTTGCTAAATAGATAAAAGTAGCCGTTGCATCAGAACTTTAAATGGTCTAAAATATCAGGATGTCGGATTTTCACTATCTTTTCTAGTTGACGAGATCTAAACGGGACGGACGGACAGATAGACCACACAAAACTAATAGCGTCTGTTCCCCTTTCGGGGGCTGCTAAAAATGAAAGGACGAACAAAGTAAATAAATCATAAAGTAACTTTTCAAAGTATTGAGGTACATGGCCCCACTTATTATAGAAAAGTTAACTAACCCTTGTCAGATCTATTGCGGGAGTCGTACGCTTTTATGATAGCTTTCTCAGGTTTTGTTGCAATTTATTGTGTGAATAAGAAGGAAACCCTTGTGGATCTCCGCCTCCGAAAAAAGCTACAACAGGAATGACTAGAAATTGACTCAAGAAGTAAATAATGACAATTAAATGTTAAATAGGGAACTGAAAAGTGCAAAAGATATATAAGGAAAAAATTACTTCCAGGTCCAATTTAGTTTTGAACAAAGAAACGAAACGCCTAACGCAATATCGACCAATGAAAACGTTTGGTCTGCAAAAGATTTCATCTTAGAATTCTATGCTGTTCAACTTAGAGCTTCAAAATAAAATAAAAAATAAATAAATAAATAAAATAAAAAGATGTGAAAAAAAACAAAAACAACAACACTTCGGCAA